>LDUD01000032.1:197570-213969 GCA_012184295.1 Dactylella cylindrospora
GTTGGATCGATGATCAATGCTGATAGACCCTAGAAAGAGTTCACTAACGGCCTTTTGATGAACACCTTTGACACCTTCGAATCCAATAAAAACCCTGAAGAGGAGAATTTCTCACAGGGCCCGTCGTGGCAAAGAGGGTCAGGGACGATCCAAGCCAACTCATGCATGGCTTGAAAACCTCAAAAGAGATGGATAACGGCGATGTTTGGACCGGTGGTGCTACAGAAGCTTAAGAACATTCGTGAAGCCGCGAAGCTTTACAAGTAAAGGAACATCTTACTGCACATGCAGACTAACTAAGCATACCATTGGTGACTTTACTCTTATTGTCGTATCACTTTTCCTAAGATCTCCGCGTTTCCCCGCCCTCCGGACTTGGTGCTGTATACTTACTACTGAGTCTGACAATATGTGACAAACCCAATCGTAACTTCCAATCATACCAGTCCGTCAATTCTATAATTCGATAATTGCTGACGGCCAATATGATATGGCATGATCAAAATACCTGTGAGCTCTTGTTCTTCACTATCACCTCAAGCTCAAACAATCCCATCCCTTTCCATCAAACTCTCTTAATTTCTCTGCAAGGAATAATAAGTTTTGAAATAAATCTCCCCCCAGCTACATAAATTTCCTCCATCGAGGGATACCAAGTACCACTAGATCATCAGGTACTTTTCCGATGCCAAGAAAATACTCTCTCTCCTCGCAGGATGGCCCTTTTTTTTCCTTTCCCACCTCCACCTGCCCGGCCAAATAAGAAATCAAGCCGAACAAACAAAACATCCTTTTATGATCTGCACCTTGCAGCGATAAGTGGCGTTTTATTTTCCTTTTTTTTTTTTTTGGCCTTGAAAGGATATCAACCCCGGCATGGTTAAGAAAAAAAAAAAAAGACACTCTAGGAGAGTTTTCGCTCGCAGGATTTCTAGATATTATTGCGTAACAAGCAAAAACCAGATGAATAGGGACATAAATTCCTCTTGAGCGCTTATGGATGATATTCCTTATTATAAGATATAAATACAATAAAATATGGGGAAAGGCCGTACGGTCCTTTTTATTTTCAAACCTAACATTATTATATATTAATGTCGAGAATGCCACGATGTCCGTGGGGAGCAGAGAACAAGATGTCAACGCAGACCATGATATCCCTATAAACATCCAAAAAAAAATAAACCCGCGAAGCACAAGCATAATTTACAGAAATAGAAAGCATAATCGATGGCCTCCTCATCCATCATGTAAACGTGATGATGTTGGTCTCGAACGCCGAAAAATCAACATCCATCTTTGGAGGTCCGCTGAATCCTGAAATAAAATCTGAAATGGGCTGATAAGACGGGTCCGCATTTATCGCCCCAACCATCGCCATGTCCATCCCGACCGCTCCCACTGTAGCCTGAGTAACCGGATTAAAGGGATCTCCCTCTCCAGTCTGCGGGAAAGGTTCCACGGGCCTATTTGTCGCCAGTCTTCTCTCGAAGGCTTCCAACGAGGCGCCGCCGTCGCTTCCGCCGTTTTGCACCCGAATTCGCCAAACCACCTGTTCAGCGAGAACGTCGAGTTCATGGGACGCCAGCCCAAACTTCTTAAACGAGTTCGGCTTCTGTCCTGCCGGGTTTTCAAGGTCTGTGAGGCTGAGGTCTAATGGAGTTTCAGTAATCCCAAGGGTTCGGCAGATGTGAGCAAATTTCGGATATGTCTTTTCAAAGTATTCGGCAGATTTGTTAGAATCGATTTGTCGTTGTTTCCCCGTGGAGCGTAATGAAGGCTGGCTAGTATCCCATCCTCCGCTCCCGTCTGGATGCCGTGAAGAGTATTGGAAATTTGATCCGTATTCAAGGCCCAGAGTCATAGGTGTGTCTTCGTCTGTGTTTTGTCCGTCCCGTCCCCATATTTCAACCGTAGATGACTCCTGGCATGAAAAGCTTTCGTTTACTAAAGCATAGCGAATCGTGAGTGCCAAGGCTGGAATATAGTGGTTCTTATGGCCCAATTTTCTCCCCAAATGTAGGATATAACCAAGACTTTTTGCAATGTCGTCGTCAACATTTTCAACTGTAAGGTTACTATCACCCGATTCTCCAACTTGCATGTGGCTCGAGTGCGGTGCTAGTAGAAATGACAATGTAACAAATATAGTGCGAAACAGTACAATCAATGATAGCCGCGAGATGTTGTTATCCGAGTTTCCATATGCTTGGGTAATAGATGATGATGCCGTGAGACAATGGCTTATCGCCACTTTCCGTATTTCAGCTGGAATAAAACCTATGGAATTCAAAAACGATCCCAAAGCCCATTGGCAAATAAGCATCGGCTGTGCTTTATATGTAAGGGTGAAATAAACAGGAAGATCCTGGAAATCTTCTACGCTTTGAGCGATCTGTCCCTGAATCTCGAAAAATTGTTGCATGTAAGCTGCAAATTTGGAAGCAGAGTCGCCCGGAGGTGGATTGGACTTGAATGACGTGAAAGCGGTGGTGCTGACTCGGAACAAGGCAACTAGCTGCCGTAGAACAGTCCGCTTTAGGGGATGTTCTTGACTTGTGTGGAACAAAATTTCATCCTCTCCTTCCGTGAGGTTCTATCAATAAATTAGGGTATCGGTTTAAAGCTAGCATTGTAGGTCGTCAGAAGAAATCACATACCTCTACATCTATTTCTGCCTCCGGTATCGATGGAGGCCTGTTATAAAGGAGGTTGCTGCTTAAACGATTTAAGCAATATGAGGACCAAAAGATACGTTTCTTCAGCGCGTCCATCGTAACGTCGGCATCAGACTTTCGGGCGTCAAGCCGTACAGTCCTAGCCAAATGCAATTCTTCTTGTATGCAAACATGTAAAGCACGTCTGCTCAGCCTCCATGCATCCTGAGTGATTTTTACGTTAAGAGAGAAAATACATAGGAGCAACAGGTTTTGGATTGCATCTATTCCAGCCATCATCGGTATTCTGCCGGCATATCGGAGTGCAGCATTATAGTATGAAAATGCAGTAGAAGTCTGGTCGTGGTCTGAGCTTGAGTGGGATAGAGAGCCGATGGCGAATATCATGAAACCTCTAAAGTTGTCTTGATACGATGGCGCCTGCGGCTGATGGGTGCACACCCGGCGGACGGTTTCGTGGATATCAAGTTGTAATAGAAATGGGAAACAGCGATGCTCAAGACGTATATATAAATCTTGATACAAGTCGGCCATAGGGCTGGGAGGAATACCTGCGGCTGGAGCGCTGGTATTGAGATTCTGCAGGTTGTCATTAGAAACAAGAAGTGAGAGCTTTGAGACACAAGGCTCGGAATCCTTCAAATGAAGTGTTTGGATGAGAAGACGTGCTAGAGCAAGGTCACCATCGCTCTCATCGGATGGTGACAATGCTTCCTCTATTGACTGAATCGGTATCGAGGTGGCAGAGGATCTCTTGCCAGCAGGAAACGAGCCGGAGCTACTAGGGCTGCCCATCCCGGATGTCGAGGACGCGGACCCTTGGCGGCTTTTACTCTCCTTTAGCTCTCGTTTCTTTGTGTCTATTAGAGACTGCAGCTCTGAGATACGATTTTCTAATTGCGAAATATATCTATGGTCATGCTCCCAGTCAGCTTTGATTTCTTAGCGGAGCAAAGTCGCCTCTGTCAGAGGGTGGTTGCGCGTACCCACGAGGATATACCCTTCCTGTAACCATATCAGATATC
The DNA here is from genome assembly GCA_012184295.1 of Dactylella cylindrospora. NCBI lineage: Eukaryota > Fungi > Ascomycota > Orbiliomycetes > Orbiliales > Orbiliaceae > Dactylella > Dactylella cylindrospora. The sequence goes on from LDUD01000032.1 coordinate 201,274, forward strand.
AGGCATTGCTCCCCTGCTCTCACGCAGGAGGAGCAGGAAGGCGTCTTCCCATCACACTGCAATTGTAAAAACCGTTAGCTTTCAAGGTGACTTGGGAGGAGAGATCTGAAACACTGGGTGTTAAGCTGTCGTACTTTGATCTTCTTGGTCTTGCATCTGGTACATGCTATCGGCTTATTGCTGACGGAACTTCCAGAAGGCTGGACCGAGATTGATGGCTTTAGCGGAGCGTTTGCTTGAGCTGGCGTTGCTGGAGGCGTGTTCATGAAGGCTGGGTTTGGTTTGAGTCCCTGGCTTTGGAGTTTAGCAGGCTCAGTAACCGATTTGAATGCATTAGAGCTTCTTTCGTCAGACTGCATTTCATCTTCCGATTACATGCGAACCTGACTGATTTCGAATAAGGGTCACTGATTGGGGCATGCCCTGCTGCAGCTAGCTAGAGCGCCGTTTCCTGTAACACCCGATGCCTCACAGTAGTCGAATTTGTGTTGTGAACAGTGCATTCCAAGATTCTTCAGTTTGAAATACCACCAGCTGTTCGTATAAGTTTAATAATATCGGTATCGGGAAAAACAAATTTAGAGTTCGTTCGAGGGTTTGCTAGTAACTATCCGGCATTCGAAGGAGGTCGTTAGTTACTGTTACTGTCGGATCAGACAATTGATTGATGGCTGACCAGTTCCAATACGATCTGGAGCTGTGTCAAGGCGGTTGAGATGCTCTAGCGAAACGTCGAATTTGCCAGCAGAATACGACGGCTTTTGCTGCTTGTCCGCAATATAGTCGCGAAAGATACTCTCGTGCAATGTGCATAAAGTTCCAATATTCTTTCGCCTGATTTTACCGCAGCCAGAAATGGTCGCGCAAAAAGCGGTGGATCCTGCCCAAAGTCGCGTATAGCCCTCGATAAAAGTTGATAACGGACGGCGGATGAGTTGGGGAACACGTTCAGACGGGGTCAGCGAGGAATTAAGGTTTTTCAACTTGACGCAAACCCTGATGTGAGAGAAAGCAAGAAAGCAGGGAAATTTTTCAAAAGAAGGAACGGTGGATGTGACACATTAATGAGGTTTATCGAGAAGAGGTATCGATAACTGGGAGATGCGAAGAATGAAAAATGGGATATTCTTTAACTTGTTCGTTTACTCATGAATTCGACCCTTTTGGACGGTTTAATATGCAGGTTCAGGCTGGAACCCCAGATTATGTGCTGCCGCCGACAGGCTACCAGGGCTATTTTCTGGCGGTGGGCGGTGGGTGGTGGTGGTAGTGCCGCTGAGGCGAAGGATTCTTCCTTGCAATTGGGCTCTCTCGCCAAGTACAAGTAGCCAGGGACGCCCACCGATGACGACATTGTGCAGCATGGCTCCAGCAAGAACTCTGGTTGATATCCACCCTTAGCTTAGTCTTCTCATCCGAGGAATTGAGTATAGCTGGAATCAAGGGTAATAACTAAGGTTCATGTTCAATCCTGCAAACGAGGTGAGGCTCCTCAAGCTATCTTCATGGTCCGCTAAAAACTTGGCGAACATAGAAGAAATGTTACTCATTTGCATTTGATAATTTACTCACACAAAAGTAGGATGGATCGCGAGACAAGACGGAGCTCTAAAAGGAAGTTGGCCTTCTTCAGTCTCGTGAGAAGGAGATAGCCGGCTCGTACGCACTATTGGATCAGTCGGGCGAACCCTAGGCAGATATCAGATCAATAGCTAATAGAAATCATGTTGGGATTGGAATGATGCTCCATGACGAAAATCTCGCTTCTGCTGCCGCTGGCGACACACATTCACTACTGTTTGTACAGTTTCCGTATAAATGCAATCCAAAGTACCTGCCTTAAGCTACGCTGCTCGATCTATAGGTTTCCGCCCCCAATAAATGCATGGATAGGGCCGGCCAGTTGGTTGGGCGCTTTCGGCGATTCTCATGCTCAAGGAGGATTCCAAAGATCGAGAAGTTCAAAAAGTCGATCTCCAGTTGCCTCAGTCTTTGGCCACCCCACAAATCTAACAAATCTCAGGGTCCTTTTCGATATTTAACCTTTCGACATACATAAGTAAGTTATTACCCATCAGGCGGGTCTGTTAAGGAAAAATTATCCTTTTACATTCTCAAAGCGGATCCTTTCTTGCCCCTATTCTTAGATCCACCTTCATTTTCAGTGCAATAATCTAAAAACATCTACTAGCCGCAGCTCGAAACGATAAAAATGCGGCAGCCGCATACCTGATATTAACATATACCAAAGCAAACCAAAATTCAAAGCCAAATTGCTTCCCTGATATACCCCACTTCGTTTTACGAGGAATACGAAATTCTTTGTGAGCCCGTCCCATTATAATCTGAAATTCCACCTAACCCCCAAACCATATATGCATATCGAGACCACGGGGATAGAAATCGCCAATACCCGGTCCGCCCTTTTCTTAGAATAATCTTTCGCGACAGACCAATCACGATATGCCTCCAAAAACGGCACGGTGATCATAAATTGAATACCTAGTCATCAAAATGGAAGGATCTGACGATCTGGCCCCTCACGGCCAGAGGGAGGCCCAACCTGACTTGAGTGGAATCGCTGCTGGCCCTTCAAATGCGCCAAATACAACCCAAGCGGTGCCTCAGGTCCAGCCAGCAGTTGCATCCTCCAGTTCTGGGTCAGCCCCTAGAACTCGCATGCTGCTAGCTTGCGACAGGTGTCGTTCTAGAAAATCAAAGGTGCACATAACTCTTGCATCCTCAACTGACTTCCGAGACTGCCTCCCTAGATGCAGTTCCGATCAGTTTGTTGTCATGCAACTACCTGCTAACATGAATGATCTACAGTGTGATAGGAATTTGCCCTCCTGCACTTCTTGCCTCCAAGCAGGAGTGCCATGTATGACAGCTGAAAGGGATAGATTTTTAAGTGCAGAGGGCCGCCATGTCCCAAGAGGGTGAGAGGTTCCCGCTCTTATACTCCAACACATAGCCGTAACATCTTTGGTGAGAACGTTGCTTACTGACGCCAACTTTATATGCGTAGATATATTGAGGATCTAGAGAGGCGGGCGCGAGATCTTCAGGGAGAGTATGAGAATATCCTAGCACAAACAGGCCCAGGCGGTAGCGACCTACTATCCCCTTTCTCAGGGAACGTACCCGGAATCGCAGTAGGCATCGAATCTGGACCCGGGATAGTCATGCCTCCTGGAGGCAACCCAGTGACAACCTCTCTTGCAAATCAGCCTCAGGCAGCGCAACCTATGGCAGGATCTCCGATTGGGGATCCCCTCTCTTTCGGAAACACGCTCCTACAAGCTATAAGACTTTCGGGTATCGACCCTCTGCGAGCATCGGCCCCCAATCTTCTGTTCACCGAATCTTCTACTGCCTTCAACAATCTCACCGCCCTTAGTCTTCTCCAGGGCATGGACAAAGACGTCTTGGTCGACGCCATGACCATGTATTTTGAATTTATCCATGCCCACTATCCATTGTTGGTGCGAGAGGATATCACCAACAAGTTCAACATCATGACGGAAAGGACATACCAAGCCGGCGGAATGCATCCCGCAGAGGAACTTGTTGTATATCTTGTCCTTGTTATTGGCATGACGGTTTCTCCAGGTCTCCGTTCCGTACCAATATACCCTCAGATGCTCTATCAGGCAGCTCTAAGAGCTCCAAACTTATTCGATGATACCGAGTCAATCCCAATGACGCAAGCCTTGATACTAATAGTAGTGTATTCTCTCTACGATCCTTGTGCCGGATCCAGCTGGCACCTTTTGGACATTGTTGTTGGGAAATGCCTTTCTATGGGCCTTCACTTAGTGTCGTCTGCGCTAGGTAATGGAATAGAGAGCGCTGCAAAAACTTGGGCTTTTTGGACTCTTTACTCTCTAGACAGGTAAGCTCCTTTTTCTTTCGGATAGCCAAAATGGCACTAACAGATAAACCAGAATGAGTGGGGCATCAATGGGGAGACCATTCACTATTGCCAACGATGATATTATAACCGTTCCGGTTCCCGGGATTAGACGCCCCGGTCGAAGCGACGGAACAGGTTTTCTCTCTGGGCCATTGATCACATACTTCCAGCTGTTATATCGAGCTCGCCGTGACCCGGATGTCGGCTTTGACCACTGGCAACATGAATTATCTCGGTGGAGGGATAGTACTAAAACCTCCGTCGCTTTGGATATTCAGGCAAATGCTGCAAACCCCGCTTCCGGCGAATACCTAGAAGCTATGAACACATACATCGACCTGATATACTACCAAGGCCTTCTACTAGTCCCACAGTTCAATGTCGAGTATCCGACTATAACGCCTCAGATCCAGCAACTATATGGCAGCGAAACAATGTACACCGCTGCCAAGATGGTTGGCCTAAGCTTTAGCGTTCATCGTTTTCCTCTTGCTTGGACAGCTGGCTACAAAGCGTTTGCTACCGGCATGAGCTACCTATTGAGCCTAACCCAGTATGATAGAGGGAAAGTAACCCTTCCAGAGATCTATCATGTCTCCACAGCTTGTATAAACACCATTGAGAATGTAGCAGGGAAATTTCATGGCTTGACTCCGTATGGAAAGTTTTTGGTCAAGGCTACGGATATGATGTTGAGGCTATTTAGCGTGGAAAGCGATCATAGCGTAAGCTCTCCGAGCCTTATATTATTATTCCAGTTAAATCACCTCATACTAACCAGGTATCTCTATCCTTGAAATAGAGCATTGCTAGCGACCCGCATTTTCTATACACCCCCTACTCTGATGTTATCCCACGTTCCCCAAACTCTGGCGTCCCACGTCCACCAGACGTTTCTGAGCTCCATGTGAGGAAGTTCAGATGCCTTTCTAGGTTATACCTTGTAGCGATGGAGGATATAAGGAGCAGAATGTTCCCGAATACTTAAGCTAAGTTACCAGGATGCGATATGTGAGTTATCACTCGAAAGCGGTCCAACTATAAGAAGCACAGTATCAGTATGGGGCGGGACCATGCCTAGTAAGCTAACTACGAACTTGTCCTTGTTTTCGTGTTTGTATATCCACCAAATTAAGGCGATATGTAGATGACAGTTACGCCTGTTGTTTTCTCTTGGACGTTTGATTAGTCCTTTATTGTATCTAGGCTCATTTCCTTTTAGTATCAAGTTGTCTGGACCCTATCTATACCTGCAAGCAGCGAGGATTTAAACGACAGCCAGTCGCTGTCCGACAAATATATATTTTATTTTCATATGTTCCAATTTATCTCATAGCAACCGGGTAGATGCGTTCTTTTATGCAACTGGCCGCTTCCAAAACGTGATCGTGATTGTAGTATCTGCCACTTATATTCCCTAAAAAGCCACCGAGTTTAGCCCTGTCGACTGCCTGCAACAAACACTTAGTAGCTAATAGGGTATTAATGTCTCCAATCAAGCACCTCCCTTCGCCCTACTTTCACGCCCCAATCCACCCGAATATATATTGTCTCCAAACATTAATGGACCGTCCGTATCCTATGAACCTTCAGAAAAAGACATTTCATACATTTCATACATCGTTACGGTGGTTATACCTTAAAAACTCCTACATATCCTAGCCTACATCTACTATAAAAAGACATCCAACCTCTAAAACACCCATAGCCACATCAAACCAAATGTCGACAGGAAATGATATCGTAAGCCCTCAAGGCCAAAAAGTCGACATGGCCGACTTTATCCGATCGCATCCTCTACATGGACCTCTCTTCTATCAAATGGAATCTCGCCGACCCCATTTAGAAGATGTTCCAGCTAATATCTTTCTGGGTATCGCTGCCAACCTCAGTATTTCTGACTTCCAATCCTTAATCTACACAAATCAAGCAATCGCGAAATTCTTCCTGAAGGTGCTCAACGACCCGGGCAACTACCGCGAACGCAACTATATCTTCTTCCATGTTGCCAAAAACAGCCTGTGTGATCCCCGGTTCTCGGATTATTTCCCACAATACCATCAAAACTGCTTGTGGAATATTGTAGGGAAGGCGAAGGGAGGGAAGCACACGGAGTCGGAAATGCTGAATTTCATTCTATATTTGAACCGGTTAACCAAGCTTGAGACCGACATCAAAGAAGTGTTAATGCATGCGATGGGTGTGCCAGGGAAGTTTACAGAGCTCAGGGGCGCAAACAGGGTAAAGTACAAGGTAAGTTTTCGATCGAAGGCAGCTATGTCCATAGAAGCAAAGATATCTGTTCGACTCAACCACAATCTAACGTCTGTTCCCGCAGAATGTGATGTATCACCACCTTGTCTCGTTTGCCCAGACCCATATCTTCGGCACAGTGTTCGGATCGGGTCGTTCGAATGAGGTCATCCGAATCTCTGTTGTAGACCTTCCCCGTCCCCGAATCTCTGACGAAATTACGCAGGAGGATTTTGTCGACGCCGAAAAGACTCTCTGTTCTAGCATCTCCAGCCTCATCTGGCCTGACCATTCTCTAAGCTGGTATTGGAAGGAGGGCAACCGTACCGAATGGGACTATTACACCACTATGATCGTTAAGAACGACTTTGTCAAATGCTGCCATCCAGAACTGCTTGTCAGTTTAATCAACCTTCGAAGGCCAAGCAAACGGGATGCAAGAGAACAGGGTATTAGTTCTTCTGAAGTTAGGGAAATTAAGACAAAGTGGGCGGATGTCATTGACGACACGAGGTATTGGCTCAGACAAGTGATTAAATTCTGCCAAGGCAATCATATATGGGAAGGAAATCCTGAGAGCAGGGAGCTGATAGAGGTCTGGGCGGCATTAAGAGACCATAGAGGGAGTGACGTGGATGAAGAAGAGCTTGGGGGGAAGCCTCAGGTCGTGTACACCTACCCGAAAAGCCACATGAGCATTCATAGTGGAGGTGGGCGAGAGCTTTGAGGTGGTCTATTTGCTTGAGCCCTGGATACCACCATGGTCTCCGAATTTTACAAGTCTAGAATTACAACTTAGCTGGTTGTAATAACAGGTTTTTAATATCGGCTAGTAATACATGATGAGATTTTATAAGTACACAAGATGCGAACATTAAACAAAGTTCTCCCGAACAGGTTCTATATAGGACCCCATATTTCTGCAGCGAACTCCATAACCTTAACAATATACTCCGAATATTTGCCCTCGAGCTGGAAATATGAGATTACTAAACTTCAATACCTTGCAGGTAATGTAGCTAGGAATCCCAAATCCAGGCTCCGGGTAACACCTGAAACAGGTGATACCCCTTACAACCCAGCAGCACCCCAGTTCTCGGTAGCAACGATGATATCTCCATCCTGACCAATCATCATAGCAGCGCTCTTGTGCTGAGCCGTCTCCTTATCCATATTCAACAGAACCCTATAAGCGAAAATCTCCTCCCCGCTCTCGATGGTAACGTTGAACTGCTCCCGAGCCATGAAGGCGAGCTTGCCGCTGATTCCCATGGTAAACATGAATTTGTCGGTTTGGTTGTTGGAGATGGAAACGACGGTGGCGGAGCCCATGTTGCGATCAAAGTCCCAGTCGTAGGCGAATTGGACATTCAGGGGGAGATAGGATGGGGTGGCGCCTTCGATGGTCTTGGAGAGGGTGAGGTTGAAGATGTCGGAGGATGGTGGGGTGAAGTCGAGTGGGAGGACGAGAGCTGGCATTTTGGCTGAGGGTTTGAGTTTTGGTACTTTTGAGGGATTGAAAAAAGATTCTTGGAACGAGTGGATTTGGTGAATTGATTGCTTTAGAAAGAGTGGATGCTTGTGCTTTCGATGTCTATTGTAGATAGGTGTTTTGATGCTTTCTGAAGAGCAGGTACGGAAGATGGGACCTGTACCCATTTTTATATTCGGCATCCCTCTTCCATACCCCTCACCGAAGAAATTTTTAAAGTTAGCATATGATCCATGAGGCCTTTGTTGGGGACCCCAGCGATTGTACCACTGCAAGGTAGCAACCGGCCACAGCCGGCAAGATCTGGCAAATGTTCAAGAATGGTATATTCTCGCTACCCCCTGCTGCTTCCAAGCATGCCTTCCAGGTACCGTTAGCTCTTAGCGGCCGTTTCGCGTCACGATCACGATCTTTCCGATCTCATGCACAGCATCTGCACAACACGGCATCATGCAGCAGATGCGGGGACATTTTTATTCACGCGAAAAATTTGTTCACCGAGCCGTTTAGTCATTCCTCATTCTAAAACCCCCTATCGGAGTTAATGCCGCTATATTCCCCATACTATTGAACTTCCCGACTCGATTTGGAAGCTCCTCCGCGAAGGTCACCGAATCAGCGTGCGGTGGTCAGGTGTTGGATTTTGCATCTGAAGTGCGTTGCGTGGATGAGATAGGAAGTCGGTGGGTTGCTTTTCGCTCAATTCGGTAGGAAGACTGCATGGGGTGACGGGCACCCCTGAAAGTCTTGGGGAAAGCTTAACTGACAGCTGCGGTAATTGACTCGGGACGCTAGGTCTGGAATGGATGTCAGATGCTGGAGAGGGTGGGCTGAGCCGGCGGGGTTCGGCGTTTAGGCATGATATGGTGAGGATTTCGAGTACACCGAGGATTCTGGAATACAGGATGTCATGCCATGGTCCTAAAGTCGATACTAGGTACCGGCGGCACTTTAAGGACGAATTGTTCGACTCGACTCGCTAAATATCGCTTCAATCCTTATTTGCAGGGTGGAAGCGGCGGCATTTTTTTTCACATCTATGCGCCACGATGTTTCGCTCGACGTTATAAAGTAGTCGTTCGAGATTGGCGTGACCTAAGGTTGGGTAGCTAGGCGGGAAGACGCAAATCCGGGGATTTACCAGGGTAGCAAAGTCCTGATAAAGTCCACTTATATATTTAGACTTACAATTGGTTACAATCATGGGTTATTGTTGAGTGTAGCATTAAGATACAAGAGCTCTTAATGGTTACATGCCTCACGGATGATTGGGACCTAGGGCATGTTAGGCTGTGGTGTACGTACCCAGCAACGTTTCATACACATAAGCATAAGTAGAGACCCTCGATCTCACACATACTGGAAGACCTTGGAATATTATCAGCGAACTTTGCTCCTTTCGACGTTATCAATTCTATCCGGTTAGATAGTACGCACAAACTTCTCGACCGTAGAATATCAGCAGGTATTCATAGAGATGTCAAAAGTATCCGTCCGGGAGTTGGGGCGGTTCGGATGCACATGCTCTTCGCACACGATTCATTGCAATACAGTAGATGTAGGCGTTGCCAGACATGTTGTCCTAGTATACAGTGGTACTACGTACGGCATAGCAGCGTTAGGACTAGCAAGCTAAGGCGAGTCAAGAGTTGCGAGCAACACACGACAGGATGTTTGCAAGGTGAGATTGGAGTACTTTCATGGCCAGCCCAGCTAATATTATATTATCAAGGAATGCAGCAACCTCATTTGCATATATTAGACTTCATCTCGGCATACGAATATCCTACCAAAAAAAAGTGTCTACTTGCATTTTAGGTCACCTTCAGCTTGCTGCAAATAAATTCATTCATCCTGAGCCTGATTCCGCATCGTAATAATGTTATTCGACTCGTATTTAAATGAGCATTAATACTACATATTAATATTGTACTACTATTCTCAGAAGGCTCAAGGAAACAAAACGTGGAAAGCAGCTTGAAAACATGCATACTAAAAACAAAGGAACAGAAAAGGGATGGGTCCCAGTTCCTATGCACTAATATGTAGTGGCGATAAAATATCAGGAGCTAGACGTTTTCGTATACAAATCCTGCGCCTATATCATCGATATAGTAGCTAGTAGAATGCTCCATGGAGGCCTCAATGGAAACGTTGTACATGTATTCGAATTCCGGACCCCGGTGTGTGTTGTTACCGCCAAGATGATTAGCCTCCGGTCAGCTAGCTGGCTGTCAACTTGAATGTCAACGCGACTCGACCCGCGTAAAGTGGTTTTGTTGCTTTGGATTGTTTATCCCTCTTCAACCTTTCGATGACTCCGGATGCTGTCCTGCCTCGACGCTTTTACCCCAGAAACATCTCCTCATGATGCAACGATATGTCGCAAAGATAAATTATATTAATTTCCACGATCCTGGCTGAAATAGCCTATCCTTACATCACCTCGAGCCATGAGCTACGCCACTATCCCACTCTCCTCCCAGTCCGCTCCTATTGACGAATACATCATCCTATGGACGGCCGACAAGCACAAGAAACTGAAGAAATGGCACGATGGTTACCTCCGGTACCATACCTTCAACAAACGGTTGATGGTTTACGACCATCTGATGAACAAAGTTGTACGTTCTATACGTCATCAAAAGGAGCCTAAAACCTTTCACTCACTGCTACGGTGCGAGCCTAGACGGACAAGTTTCTTCCCGAAGATGAGCCCATAGACGTTGGCGATGAATTGGTATTCGATTCTCACTTGATAACGATCGAGGATATCAAGGGCCGACAATCACAGGACCTCCGGCCACTATTCGAGAAGACAGTGGATAGAAGGAACAAAGCCCAGGAAGATGCGAGGGATAAAGAACGACAAACATCGGAGAGGCCTGGAACAGCGATGTCAGCCGTTAGTACTACACCGATAAGAAGAGCTGGAACTATCGGCCCTGCTGGGAGGACCCCTTCATTACTAAGGACGGTACATGCCAGACCGCAAGCTGGGGGAGAGAGTCATCCAGTTTATCCGGCGAGGCCGCAGGCGAGATCAGTAGAGACGCCGCCCCCGGCCCCACCACCAGCTGTTCCACAGAAGAGAACCGCACAAGGCACTCCAGTAGTTCAGAGGATTGTGTACGAGAAGTTCAATGTCCCTGTATTGTCAAATGGGGAAGCAAGAGACACCCGTCAGGATAGTGTCGGCCCATCCCGTCCACTGCAGCGACAGCCACCCGAACGCAGAATACATCCCAAAAATGGAAATAGACCTCCGCAGACCACATCTGCACCTAGAAATCAGGCAACAGAACAGAACGAACCTCCACTTCCGTCTGGTCTAGAACTTGACACTGATATATTTGGAGCCGACAGCGATCTCGACATGCTTGAACTCGATCTTGACAAATCCGACTTTGCCACGAAACCGAAGCCTGGAAACTCGAGGCCACCAGTACGGGCCCGTCCTAACGCACCTCCACCTTTCAAGCCTCCTATGGCTCAAGCTGAGAAACCTAAGCGGGGAGAGAAGAGAAGACAGAATCACATCTCCACATCGATGGAGGAAAATTTGGAACTCTCTAACTCTATTACTGAAGATATACGGAGTCCTAATGTGATGACATACAACTTCGTTGAAGGGTCTGAGCACGAGGAGCGGCGAGATGTAGTTCAGCCTCAACAGCGGTCGTCATCTCCAATTACTATCACAGAGGATCCTCGCCGAGCCCTACCTTCCCGAGAGCAAAGACGGCAGTCCGTTGCGAGGACCCCACTTACGAATTATCCGGATCAGAGTCCACCTTCTAAACCTTCATCCCCACCATTAAGGCGTAGCTCGTCTGTGATAATCAGTAGCGACGATGTCCCGCCGATAGTACCGCTTTCGAAGGATCAATCAAACCCTAGCAGGCCAGAGGTCGAAGCCATCATGCAAGAAATCGAGAAACCAAAGACATTGACATTACCCTCTGCAGCTAGTAGAGCTAGGCGAGGGTTGCTATGTGGTCCAATGTCGCGAGGCCTTACTTCGATCGCCCGACCGGTCTCCACCCTCGAGATCTATGATTCGTTTCCTACGGATGGATTCGTAGTCGAGTCTACACAAGAAGTTAGGCAACAAATTAAAGGCAAAGCCAAGAAAGACAAGGCGGTCGACAAGCCTGCAAAGTCTTCCGAAGGTCAAGCCTCGAAAATGCCTAAAACAAAGGAGTCTGAGAAGAAAAATACGGATTCATCGTCAACAGCCTCGACTACAGCAAAGGTTACGCAGAAAGCGAGGAATAAATCTGAACTTTCGAAGGAAACAATTTCAACTGATGATGAAGAGAGTTTGGAACCTTTGCCAACAAACTTGAATCTTTCAGCATTGGGGAGAAATATGCTATCGAACGCATCTGCTGGATTCGGATGTGGGAGTAGTAGCCAGGCTGAAGCGAGTATTGCTTCAAAGGGGGCTATACAGGTTACGGGTGTTGAAGCACTCGGCTATTCAATTCCTGAAGAGAGTCGTAGTATGGGAGGTGCAGAGAGCGAGTCAATAGTTCCAAATAGAGGCACGAAGCGAAAGAGCAAAGAGAGAAGCGGGCAATCGAGCGAGGTATCATCGCAGAAAGTAATAGCCAAGAAGAAAACGAAGGTATCAGCTACGGTACGTTCATCGGATGAAGAAAATGTCAACACAAACTCGAATATAAAGCAGCCCATCATGCAAATATTTTCATCAGATGAGGAGGACCTACCTCACCCTAAGTTACAGCCAAGTCGCCATGCGAAGAAGCCGAAGAAGGGAAGTAAGAAAGGACAGCCACGATCGCTATCACCATCTAGCGCAAGTTCGTCCGATGAATTCGAAACATTACGGCTATCAGGGGTTCCAGAACATTTCCGAGAGGAGTCTCGAGATGTAACGGTACTACAGAGGCGGCTTGTAGAGAAAGAGGGCGGTGCCTACGAAACGTTAAGGATCTACAATGAAAATCAAGAGGAGGATTTCAAGCAGATGCAAGCGAAAGAACAAAGGTTAAGGGAAGAACGCCGAAAA
>LDUD01000032.1:240967-269733 GCA_012184295.1 Dactylella cylindrospora
CACGCAAAAGTTGCCTGAAGATATGAAGATGGCACTAAACCTGCTTGAAAAGGACCTAGCCCTCCCTGAGAGCCAATCATTCGGTCGTTCGTTTGGAGAACATGTAATTAGTCACTACATGAAAATTAAAGTTCCAGAATGCAAATTGCTGGAAGACTTGTACGGGAAACCTGCGACGAAGCTGGAGGAAAAGGAGGCGAAAGAGCGGCAAAAGGTTTGGGTGGCTCAGAATTACTGAGGTCGAACGAAACGGCTCCGGGCTTTTCAAATTATCCTTCCAGTTTAATCTAGAATAGAGGTGCGAGTAGATGCGATCCGCTATGGAGAACTCTGCGATTGAATGTTGCGTTTGCAGTTTTACGGGGTTGTAAACGGAGAGCCGACTAGATGTATTGACTTTTGACTAGACCGTGCGAAGCTGGTAAATCAAGAGGCGGGTTAACCAAACAGAGTAAACATGCAACCAAGAGCCGCTCCCTCAACCCGTACTTTCCTACTACGATTGAGCCGATTCCGCGGCGTATTCTCGGAGCTCCAAAAAACGGAACTCAACTTCCGAACCATTCGCATCAGAGTTGGAAATATCTGGATCATGTAAACATAGCGCCATGGTACGACTAGAAGGATGACATTGTACATGAGAGTAAGATGGGTAAACGACAAGATGTTTTCAACTTTGCATCGACCAGCCCACTTTAGGGAAATAAACGTATATTTTCGAGGATAAATGGATGAAACTCGAGTCAGAGAGTTCCTACAATAAGGTTATCTTCGTACATGCACAAGCGGATGCTTCTATTGTTCGCTATCGTGACCCCCGGCAGCAAGCTTTCTAAGCGATGATTTCAAACGACTCCGCAAACACCTCACATGGATTTCTTAAATCGTCTGAATCCACTTTTAAAGATAGCCTTCCTATAGGCGGGTGGGCTCCGCGAGAGAAGTTTTAAGTCTTCGGCTAGGTGAGCCATTGCGTTTTTCCAGGGGCGAGGTCAGCTGGCGCTCCGTCATACAGCATTACCTCCCGCTCTCCCCCTTGTAAATAAAAGAAGGAGCATACGAAACAAAAAAGGTGTATTCCGTCGCGATGTTAATAGAATCTAATACGTAAGAGGCCAACCCACAAATTTTTTGGCTTTTTCGACGGACTGTTGGATTTTGGTCCGTCTGCAGCCTTGCATGGCGGTGGCTGCATTAAGAATATCACGCACTCGGGAGGTACGAAGTGTTGGACGCACGCTTAAAAAAAAAAAAGGAAAGAAAGAAAGAAACTGCACGTCGACGGAGTTTCCGCCTGACTAAAATCTATTTTAGCTTATCTATTCGGATTAGTCCTACACCGATCTCTAGCACTCGGCTCCCTAATACGGATATCTGACTAGTAGGAACCATCGGACCACTTTTAGCGGGAGTTCTCGCCAAGCCAGGCTGATCAACTATCGCGATCTTAAGAGTGGCTCGTGATTTCTCCCTTTTGCATTATGCATCCCATGTATATGTTGGATCGCTCTAGGTACTATCTACAAAAGAAAGATAATGTACATCGATTTCACTTGGAAATCCGTTCACAAGGCTCCTAACTCTTTTAACTTGGATATGAGTCCATCGACGTCTTCAACCTTTCCACCTCCTTGTCTTGGTGGAGGCTCTACATTATATCTTCATCAGCCTTCTGAGCGGTAGAGAGTGAACAGCAATGGGGAGGTAATGCTCAACATACCCATAACCTTCAATGTCTTTAGTCTATTCTCAGCCCTGACCTGAAAATCGGCTAGCTTCTTCTTCTCCAGCGGCTTCTTCTTAGCCTTCATAATATTAGGCAGAGAGGCATATCTCCTGAATCCAGAACCAATGTCAGCCATAACTCGGAGCTCACTGTGCTCAAGTGACGACTTACGGAGTATTGAGCCTCAAATCCGTCGTAACGACCATTGGAAGCTTTCCTTTCACAACCTCGGTTCCTCCGTCGACTTCCCTTGTGACTTGCAAGTACTCTCCATCCAGTTTAACCTCGCTGGCGCCGCATGCCTGCCCCCACCCGAGCAATCCTGCCAGCATCTGCCCCGTCTGTGAAGAGTCATCGTCGATACTCTGCTTCCCCAAGATGACCAAATTCCTATCCTCCTTCTCCACCACCTCCTTCAAAATTTTGGCTACCTGGAGCGGTTCTAGCATCTCATCCTTCTCTGCCATTTCCACCAATATGGACCTGTCGCATCCCATAGCCATTGCGGTCCTTAGGGTATCGGCGGCCTTGGAGGGGCCGATAGAGAGGGCGAGAATGTCGGGAACGATGTCATTGTTGTGCTTCTCGCGGAGCCGGACTGACTCTTCGACCGAAAGCTCGTCAAAAGGGTTCATTGAATGCTTGACTCCTGCAATTTCGACGGCGGTTTGGGTCTTGTTGACACGCGGTTTGACGGCATAGTCGATTACCCTGTTGTAGGTGGGGGGTTAGCTTTCTTAGAGCACGGAGAAGCAGTGTGGGGAACTTTTTGGGAGCTTGCCGTTTTACGGGGACAAGAATACGGAGGGACGGCATAGTGATTGCTCTCGAGATATACCAACGATTTTTCGGAGAATCTTTTTTTTTTTTTTTTTTTTTACACAAAAAAAATATCGTGGGTGAATGCGAAGTTTTAGTTATGAAGGAGGCTGCTTACAACATTGTTTCAATCAAAATGTCGAATGACTTTCGGTTATATGAAAGAGGCGGCGAAGGACTTGGCAAACTTTTTCTTTTTCTTTTTTTTTTTTTTTCGGGCAAGCTCAATGTGTTCCAAATATCGGACTGGGCCCGATGCGAGCTGATGTCAGCCCGACGAGATGCCTTCATGCAAAGTTTTGAAATTTAAACAATACTTAGATAGGAAAACCTTAAATCGGCCCTTATAAAAAGTACTATACAATTTGAAGAGCTATCATGACGATAGCTAAAATGGTCTAACTGAAAGGAGGGCAGTGTTAAGAACCCCTCTGGAGCCACGTGCACGGGTTTTCTACTCTTAAAGAAAAAAAGCGTTGTTTAGCTACTGTAATCTCGAGTCTCCCAATATCGGAACCAGACTATCTGTTTTAAATAAGTATTTGATAGAGGGACCCGAGCGGTGAGACCAAGAAAAACTTTCTTTTCTATTCTTCTAAACAGAAAGAATGCTTTTTGCTTACATGTATACCTAACTAAGTAAGTAAATATGTGGGTGTATAAGAAGAAGAAGAAGAAAGGGGGGAGGCAAGGGAAAGCGGTAAGATGGTAGGCTACGTCAACTGGGAAGGACTTTCAGGCTTGATAGTCAGGTTCAAGTGCTGCAAGACAGCCTTCTAGCGTTAGCTTCCGTTTCGAACGTTCCAGAGGGTCTCTGATGAATCGCCTTGCTAGAAATTGCATCGATAGTACTTGCAATTGAGGAGACTGGATACTTGCATTTCTGATCTTATAGGGAGCTATTCTAATTTTCGTTGATGGCGTCCACGCCCGTCTTGGTTTCCCTTGTGTAACAATGACCAACGGGGGAAACTTACAATTCACGTGAATGAAGGGTGTGCTTACTCGTGCACTTGCTTAAACCTCTCTCTACGTGTAAATACTTATCTAAGTACTAGGTTTTTTTTTTTTTTCTAACCGAAAAAAAATCTCTTTATAGAATTCAAACCGACACCGCGGTATTCAATAGCTTTTTATCCTTCATCCTGAGAACCTGCTGAGGTGTTCGGGCCATCGAATTTAATAGTTCTTTTGCAGCTTTATAAGCCAAGTTACATGGAGCCTGCAATCAGCACCAAACATCCCTCGCCCTCAACACAACTCTTCCCACAAGCCGAGATTTCAATTGCCATTGATGTCTCTGGAAGCACATATGGAAACATCTTGAAAGCTGAAATCAGAGCGATTTACCAAATATGCGATTTATTCCCGCCATCTTTGAAATCTCGTATCGGAATTCTTCCATGGAGCGATTTCGCAGCAAAACCCATCGGCCTCAGCCAACTCGAAACCCTCCAATCCGACGGAGATACGGACCCGAATGTCCTGCTTGAGGATCCTGCATGTCTACACCGACTACAAAGCTCCTCCTTCTGGTTTCTATTCACGGATGGAGGCGCTTCTGATCAAAAGATCAACACGTTTGTCGAACGGCTGGTAGGGAGTGGGCTCCATGGCTTAGCTTCTGTCGTCGCTCTATTTGGAGACGGGGAGCAACCGCCCTTAGAGTGCAATCTCTCGATCGGACAGTCTGTGCTCGGTGTCAGCCCTCATTGCGCATTCCTCTACACAAATGTTATCACCGGATTCACCTATATATTGCAAACCAAGGGATGTTTTTCCGCCTTACTTGCCGAAGAAAAAACCAATCCTATCCTGGACGCGAATACACGCTGGGGTGGCCTGCAAAGGACATCCTATGAGAATTTTACTCGTGTACCTATCCCTCCGACGCAACCTCTTGGTAAGGATGAAGTAATCCTGCCAGAGAGCGCAATAGCCAATCCGCCAAAAACCTCTATCGAACCTGGGCTTGACATTGAGGTTCCTCGTCAACTGTTTGATACCAAAGACGGTCGACAAAATATATCCCTGTCAGCGATGACCCTCGGCCAGTGTCGGCAAGTAAGGGAGCCTCTTGCACTCGATAAGGTGGAAAATGCAGGCGTCGAACCCCGCATGAAGCTGGAGCAATCACAGGGAGCGAATATAGGCATGACCAATAACGTGTCATCAAAGTCAACAGCCAGAGAGAGTTCGACCGAATTACGCGGCCCCACTAGGCAGCCTCGCCCTTATGTTCCCACGGGGTGCCCCACCAATCTTGCTCCAAGAGGTGCAGAAGAGGGTCCATGTGGCAGTCTCCGCAGCGCTAGCCAGGGAGCAAGCAGCAAGGGTTGTGTTGATGCTCCCGTGAATCCAGGGTTTCACGAATCAGAGTCTTCAAAGGACTATTTTGCGGCTTCTTGCAAACGTTGTGGAAAGCGCAATTCTGTTATGGTTCTTTTCCTCCAAGTGCCTCCAGACAAGCCTGTGACACCTTTCTTGCCACTGCCTAATTCCCATGCCCCGCTTGCGTACCCGCTCACCATGGGGAACTACCCAGAGACGGATATCATATTGACGGATCTAGTCTGCAGGACCTGCGCCGATCAATATAAAAAGGAACAATTTTCCAGAGATCAAATACCCGCAATACGCCTTCTAGAAGTAGCTGGAAAAGGCTATTCTGCTTGGATAGACACAGTGGACCGTTCCACTCAAAGAAGATTTTCTCGCGGCTATCTCCCATCGGTGTTCTTAGGAATCCTATATACTAAGCTGGAAAGATTACCGGAATCTGGTCCAGAAATGATCCTAAATCTTCGGGCGGCAATCGAGTGGTTGTGTAAAACCCTTCTCCGAGGTTTCCCTGAGGCAAAAATTTTTCAATCACCTTCCCAACTGGAACCCCCTTCACTACTGTCCGATATACTGAAACTCCTCAGCAAAACACTGAGTGATCCCAAATCCGTTGAGCTACTCAGTTATCCGATGGAAGGTTTTCTTGTAGCTAATTCAGCCTTGCAACATTTTCCTAACGAAACTAAAATAGCCCATGGCGAACTCGAGACAGTTGTCTTCCTTCGATTTTTATACTACCTAACGGAAGCGTACTACAAGTGTCCCTCTCAATCTGCCAAGGCGGATACACAAGCTGCGAGAGTAAACCCCCCTCTTGGGATGAATTTGGCTTGGGGCCGAATTCTACAAGGAGGGTTAGTATCTGTCAAACTTCTTGCAGAAACAGCCCTATTAGAGGCAGAAGTGCTCTCGAAGTTTGACAGACTCGGCTCTTCATTTGCCTTGACACGCAACAAGGGGACGCCCCTGATTACCATCTTCCTTTATCACCTCTATTATACAGATAGTGGTTTGGTTACCGTTAGTGATCGTTTTGTTGCAATACGGAAATTGTCTGGCATAGACGCCGACTTGCCAAAGCTAGACAATCTGGTCCCAGATACGGTGCGTCGTCTCACGCAGAAAGCGGACGATTTGAGGAAAAATTTTGCCTCACGGCAATGCTAGTCGCAATCCAGACCGTGGTCACAAATCTGACCGGTCCAACGGGCGATTGCTAGCATCTTAGAATGAAATTGAATTTTTTTTTTTTTTTTTTTTTTTTACAATTGCAATACTTGTGAGCTGGCCGTTCTTTTTTGTTTCTTTCCTTCGTCCAAAGACGTAGCCGCAAAAACAGCACTCTTCTCCTTTGGCCTTCTCCAGAATTTGTGTGCACAAACAACAAAGGTTTGGTTACGAAACCGTTCTTCTCCCTTGAGCCTTTAAATTAAAAAAAAATAAAAATAAAAAATAGAAATAATGATATTAATGATAATAATGATAAAAGAAAGAGTAGAATGTCTTTGTGAGGCTGATTTACAAGGCAACACATCCGTCAGTTAGCGAAGACTTTCAGCTCAGCCTCAGTTAGGTGTAGTGCTGTAAGGTCGCTTCCTAGCATCATATTTACAGATTCGTTTAGTTTTGGCACCTCATTAATGATTGCTTCTATACTAACGTTGCTGCGTGCGGGAAGTGTCCACTCTTTAGCTTGGTTGGTATATTAGATACAAGAGAGCATCAATCAAATACAACAGTCCATAGGTTTTTGCGTTTGTGCCGGCAAAAGAATGATATAACACCTTTAGAAGATGATGAAATCAAGTGGAATACGTTGAATACGTTGAATACTCGGAGCCTGTGCTCGGCGAGTTAATTTCGGTATCGGTACCTGCGCTTGGTGAGTTCGTTTCGATGTTGGTATCTATGCGGTTGTTGGTAGGTTTGTTGTCAGGAACTTGCGGTTCGCAAATCTTTCGGACGTCTTTCATCCGAGAATTCAAACTTGACGTAGACGTTGCAGCGAAACTAGAGCATTCCGTCTTGGCTATTGCTACACGGGTTGGATCAAAATTAGTGATATGTTCGTGGGAAGATAGCCTAGTGGCTGGGAAGGGCTTCAAATCCGTCATTGAACCCGAATTCCACATCGGAGAACAATCGTGTCAAGCGCAGGGAGGAAAATGAAGATACAGGTGACTAACAAGCCTCTTCTAAGTCTAAACTTGAGGTTACAGTGTGCAGATCTTCCGATGGGAGAGTCCATGCCGGATCGTATTCGCGGGTGTAGCCAAACTTGGGGGGTTTCGAATCTCTAGCTCCCGTTGCCACGTCGTCCATGACGCCGGATCCTCCAGCTGATATTTGTTTGTCTTGTATCGCCTCTTGGTCCATCAGTAGAGCGGTGCTTATCCGGATACTGAACTTGAAAAGGAGGGAAACGTTTTTATGTATGGGTAGCCAATAATTCTTGTGTTCGATTTGTGCTATTCCACCCGGACAGTGGAGCATTAGTAAAAAAAAGATCGACCAAAGTTTGGGGTTTATAATTATGTTAAATTAATGGCAATCTTACCTCCGAAGATTGGTGGTGTGAAGGGAGGCTTACGAAGAGGGTTACGGAAGAGTGAGCTCGTGTATATGCTAGAGGATTGGGGGGAGGGAGAAAAGAGAAGGCAGCACCTGTCCGGCGAGACGCGCGGATAATTAATCGGGCCGCCATACAGGTAACCGACGGCAAATTGAAAATGAAACTGCAGTTTTGACCTCTCCAACCGTCCGTATCCGTTCAGGCAACCTCCAAGGGGGAAAACATCAGGCATCTTAAGCTTATTTCGACAAAAGGTGGCACGGGAGGTGGTACGTACAAGCGCGTTAGATTTGCAAAATTAAAAGAGCTAGATTTGGCAAGTACAAGCACAGCTAGGCCCACGCAATGCTAGAACATGTTCGAATATGCTCGAGCAGATGATCTTGCACGGCTTGCCTTGCATCCTCCTAAGGCTTCGGACTGGAGGATTTGGGTGGCTTTGTCATTGCTACCGTCCTCAATTCGATTAATTCTATATTTATTGAATTACTTAGCCTTGACCAGCTCGACTAGGCTAGGGCACTCTGGCTCTAGAGCTATGTTCATATTGTCATTACATGCATCCTTTAGAACCAAGTTACCAGTTTCTATTCGAATATTCATGATTCCGAGTATCACAGCTCTGTGATATACGACCAACGACCAAACCAACTTGTCTTATGGTTTTTGAGCTTACCCAGTCACAATTGTACAATGAACCTTGAAGTGTCGGCAGGCTCTGTTGGTTCTTCCTCTTCAAGGAGAGACAATCGCATGCTATCGGAATGGCCGCTCAATACTGAAGGCTACTCCCCCGCTCAGTAAGTCCCCTAGCTTAACAAGCACTGAAGCATCCTCGCAAGAAGTTTGTAACTCACCCTTTGTTAATTTCGGGTAGGGTGTATGGTATGGAAGCTGCTAGCAGCCTTGAAAAGTTTGAGGGTAGTTACCTTGCAAGATCTACTGCGGTAAAAACCCTCAAGATCGGAGCTGATTACACTTGTAAGCCCCAAGCCTTCTCCCCCTCACCCGAAAACCTAAACACTATGTATGCCTTTGTCGGATTGCGAGAAGGGATTAACAACGACAGGGAGATAGTTGAAGAGCAATTACTTAAGCAAGATCTGTCGACCCATCTGGAAAAGGTATATACCCTCTATCGCGATTGCGGCATAGCATAGTAGACCACTAAAGTAAACAAAAATAGATCACGGATGACTCCCCGCATATGGTCTAGTAGGTCTTATAAACGTCCATGCCGCTTTATTCCATCCATAGCTTGGGACTAAAACTTATACAATGGTGCCGACTACAGTTATATAAGTCGATTCGTTATTAAACCCGATACAGACATCGCAGATCGTCCCAGAGATTTAAGGAGACTCCGAATATCGAAACTTGATTTCAGGCGATTGATATCCCACTTCGAAATATCCCCAGACTTCATTTCTTCCTTGTTAGGGACTAGCTTGGCTACCCTGCCTTTCCGTGAGCGATCCTTTAACCTCCCAGAAGGGCCAGTTGTAGATATTTGGTACACGCTTCCAGTTCGAGTAGAGGCGGACTGTCTCGGAAATGCGGATGAACATATTTTGAAGTTGGCAGGGAGTAATCAGATGGACCCATCGAATTACTTCCATCTGAGGCATACGGGAAAAGATATTCGCCCATCAAAAATTGCGATGCACTTCCGCTATAACCTGAAATTACACTCATGTAGTACCATATGCTTGGATTTTCAGGATGGCCGGTTGTGGAAGCAGGCAGAGCAGCCATTTTTGCGTCTCAAAGAAATGCTGGAGCAATCTAGCAGGAAGAAATCGCATGCTCATCCTTTCTCTCCCCATTCCGTCGTTCTTTCAAGTGTATCAACATGGTGGCGGCATACACTATCGGTGTTTAATAAAGAATTGATTGCACATGTATGTATTCAAAGTTGAAAATTTATATTCCCGCCACTGTGGTCCTGCAGAAACAGATACGAAATTTGAACGAGATGCCACCGGACTTCTCCGTTACGGAGGCCATCTCTCTTCAAATTATGCTAGATCACCTAAACCGCTACAAAACCGAGATGGATACCCTTGAATGTATCACGGAATGTATTGTAGCATTGGCACAAAGCTTGCACACCGAGCCAGGCACATTGCCGAGAAGTCCAGTCGGAAGATCCTCTACGCCAAACCCGTGTTCCGATGATACTTTTTTGAATGTCTTCCCGACGGAGTTCAAATCCCTCAATATGCAGATTGCAGAATTCCAACGTAGATCTGGATCAATGATCGGGCTGGTAAGGGATTCCGCCCTTTGCGCGACAGTATTATTATCCGAAAATCTAACTATTCTTTACGTTAAGCTATTTAATATCATACACGCCTCAAATGATATACTTCTCATCAAGAATGGCTGTTCAATGCGGGAAGTCTTGGATTCTACCAGAAGTGAAGCCGAATTGTCTCGCCAAATAGCGGAACAGTCTCAACGAATAACGTTAGAAATGAAAAAGGATAGCGCCTCAATGAAAGCAGTAGGTTCACAGATGAGTTTAGCTGAGCTGTTTCATCTAGCTGATGATTGGTTTAGGTGGCCATGTTAACTATGTCGCTCCTTCCAGGGGGCTTCTTTGCGGCAAGTTCACACCCTCCTTTTGCAGAAGTTTTATATTTATACAAGTATTCCGAATTCCAAGCTGATGAATATTTATTTCAATCTCCAGGGTATCCTAAATATGCCATTTTTTGCAAGTCTGCCCTGGATGGGGACGGCTAACAGATTTTGGATTTGGGTTGCACTGACGATTCCGTCAACAGCCTTGACCATTATCATATTCGTATATTGCTTGGCAAGATCGATTAGGAAGACCAAGGAAGATATAGAAGCTAGCCGGGATGGTAGGAGAGTTCATAACATCGGAGAAGGCTCACTAGAGAGGGAAATGAAATGAGGATATAAAGACAAGGGAGAATGCCTGAACAAGAGTCTAGCTATAGTCGGCGGGCCGCAATGAGAGACCGAAACACGTTAACACAACAAACTTTCTCTCAAGCGTGCACGCATGCGCATGCGCACGTTGTGCTGTGCACCGTGGGAATTGCAAATTCATGATTTCTTAGCTTAGCCAACATGCAATTTTAGTTAGAATTCAATTTGGAACACTTGCCTTTCGCCCCTCTATTCTACTAAATTTAGTGGGCTCTGTGACCTTGCTTAGCTTTGCGTTGTTATAAATGTGGCGAAGATTCCCACGTGCTCATTATTAGAAATGCCTTGCGTTGGCTGTATACTTACGCGCATACCCGCTTTGGACACCCTCCCGACGTATACCAGCGAACCATTTTAGAATGCAACATAGCATGCATTAACTCTGACACCGTAACGTAGCCGCCAAGGAGGGGTGCGGGGGCGGGTGTGTTATATCTGCGGCGTCGGCCTTGCAAAGTAATTGTGCTACACCTGTTTATATCACACTTCGGCCTTAGTATCCACGCCCGTTTCCTCCTCCCCTTTTTTTTTTTTCCGTTTGAAAAATTTATATTAAAGGACCGATAGCTATCGATAGCACCACCGCAGTTCTCAGATCAACCCGTCTAAAGATTTATACAGCCCCTTCAATGATTAATAGCACGGGCACAAGCTAGAGCTAGGACATAGCCCTAGATCTAGGAGTGTGGTGAGGCTGGGGTGGGCCGCAGTCGCACCTGGATTGTGGTTGTATACCTTTTGGATCAGGTAAACAGAGGATATGACAGGCCATGGAAATATCATGCTTAAATAGTTCTTGGTAAGTAGCTCCAATTAGATATACAGATTTAAGTTTTCGTCTCTATATCCCCTTGCATCCAATTCACCTCCCATAAACCCTGCCTCGCGCTAACAGTATTGTTCGTAAAGGGTGGACTACTTAATACTCCCCTAAAATTCGGATAAAATGGGCCGCTGGATATGCCTCACGTTTCTTGTACTTTGTACCTCATTTTTGATATACCTTTCGCCCTTCCAGACTCGCCCCTACGATCTAGGACCAGTCTTGCCAAAGCTAAAGTTTCTTACGCCCCACAAGGTTAAACCACGCAGGAAGACCAACGAACATGCTTCCTTACGTAGCTTACTGCCCTATATGCACTACTCAAACGAAACAACCTTACACCGACATGAAAAGCGTGGAAGGCCGTATTTCATTGAAGAAATCATAGCTATTCAGGGAAGAGTAGAAAATTGCGTATTATCCGAGCCTTGGAGGAGATATCTTCGAGGAACTAAACCAATTTACCCAATTAATATCGCTAAACCTAAACAACCATGCAATTTTTATACCGATAGATTAATGGGGCGGGGTGTCACTGTCTACTTGCTGGATACTGGCGCAAATATCAAACACCCAGTAAGTACCAAAGTAGTTAGCTAAGAGAGCTCCCCTTCTAAATGACCATTTACAATTGAATGTGATGCGGTTTTGCATCCCGATCTAGATTAATGGTAGTGATCCAAGCTTTTATACCGTTGGCAAGCGCTGATATGGTCCCTGAATGGGAAAAATAGGACTTTAATCACATTCCCTGGGCCCAGGTTGCAGGAGACGATGAACTAGCAGGATTTCTATTCATAGATCCTAAAGAACCAGAATCAGGTGGTACCATAAATTACGACGGAATCCCCGAGGATCGGACTGCGATGGCAACTTCTGGAGGTGAGTTGCGGCAGTGGGAACGGTTCAGGAGAAATCGACGCAACCTGACTATAGATGCACCTAAGGAGCTAGAAGCGCGGAGTAAAAGCGATTTGCCGGAGCTCTCGTACCACGGCACGGAAATGTTAAGTAGACTTGCAGGCATAAAAAACGGCGTGGCAAGAAATATAAGGCCAGTAGTCGTGAAACTATCCGATAGGCACGGCGTCATTAAGGAAAACTATCCTCTGCTGGGCCTCAAACTTGTTTATGAGGACATCAAACGGAGGATCTCAGAATGGGAGGTGAGGGAGAAGGAAACGAGGGAGGCGGAAGGGAAAAAGTTGCAGAGGGAGGAGAAGCTGGAGTACAAAACCATAAAAGAGGAGGCGGAACAATGGCTTAGGCAACAACCATTCCCGCCGCCTCAGTCAATCATACTTATGCCTCGCGGCTACGATGTTTCGGATCAACGGTTGGAAAACCGATGGGGGGAACTGGTCCATAAATTATGTGACGATTTCGATGGAAATGTTATCATTGTGGCATCCGCAGGGGATGGAGATGCTGTGAGTAAACTCTAATGCCCGCGAACTGACTACCTCCGGCGTGAGTCGTTATACGGAATGCCATCTCTTCCGAATATTTCAATCGTATATATTGCTAAATATATGCAATTTCACTCCCACTAACCCCAGTATAGGGAGACCCGATTCTCCAATTCCCAGCGAAGATGCTTACCTATGAGTTTGCAACTACCATCCAAAGGACACCCCGTATATCGCGACCGCATTGTTTAGACGTGGTCGGCGGCGTTGGCAACGATGGAAAAAGAATTGGTAGATGGGAGCAAGGGGTCCATGTCAGCGCCCCCGCCGCGAATATAGAAGTTGCAACCGGCTCTGGGCATGAGTACGTGGAAAAGACATCCACCGACTTTGGTATAGTATACCCAATATAGAACCTTGCAATCGCGTGTATTTAGAGAACAACATGCAAGCCAAAGTCTATCTGGCTTAGTTTTGG
This sequence comes from Dactylella cylindrospora, assembly GCA_012184295.1. NCBI lineage: Eukaryota > Fungi > Ascomycota > Orbiliomycetes > Orbiliales > Orbiliaceae > Dactylella > Dactylella cylindrospora. The sequence continues at coordinate 254,099 of LDUD01000032.1, forward strand.
GGAATTTCAGAGTTGGTAACGCGCATGCTAACGTTAACCCAACATTTCAAAAAACTTAGGGGCTCCAGCATGGGCAGGCCTCTTAGCCACCTATTCGTCAGCAAACAGGGAAACAGTCCGCCAGGCTACCAGGTTTCTGGGATCCTTAGCACATAAACGTACCCCCCTACCTCCACCAATTGATGCTAATAACCCTGCAATCTACCCACGGGTAGCCTACAATGACATAGGAGAGGCTATGATCCTATATCTCAAAAGCAAGAGGAGACGCATCCTCAAAATTGCCGAAACGGTTTCCAAATGCTCAATAATGAAAAAGCGCAATAGCCTTGCTCCGGGATCTGAAATTGCATCAAGAGCAGATATTATCGGAAAGCGCACCAACGGAGGCAATGCAGACCCCCCAACAGCACCGCCTCCCGATCCCGCAGCAACCGCAGATATTGACCCGACCAATGGGACGGATGGCCATGATGAGGAAATTTCCACGACCACAACGACTACAGAAAACTGCCAGGAGGAGGTAAATGCATTTCTAGCCACCCCTGTGGCTGCGGATTTCGACGGAGCTGAACAACAGTTGTACGAATACAAGTACGACTCTGAGCTTTGCAAACGTTGCATTGATGCAGATGGGAAGAATCCAATAAATGAGGTTGTTTGGATACCAGAGGATTGTCCGTGCAAGCCTGAGGATATTGCAGGCTACCGAGAATGAGAAGCGCCTGATAGTGTTATTGTATTGCTTTATAAAGTTAGAGCCGAGTAGCTGCGATTAATTAATTCCACGCAATTATTAAGAGTGCTGAGCGCTTGCCAAGATATAGCTTTCCAAATATCGATTGTCACGCACAATTTTAGCAACTTCGAGATACATGAGAGAGCTCTCCTTTTGTCATGGTATACTCGCAGATGATTTGGAGCAATATCAAACACCCTGCATGGAAAGGTGACGTTGGTAGGCTATGGTCTCACCAATAAGCAAGGCTCGTCCAAATATTCTCAAGAGGGGCGGTGAATGCCACGCCTTGAAACTAACAAATGTTGCAAATAAAAACCTCAAAGGAGATTCGATTCAAAACCGTAATGACCGCAATCTATTAACCCCCTCATGCACAGCCGCCTATACAATATCAACTACAGAATCTGCACGGAATATTACTACAATAACTAATGAGTATAGGGCTTGAGGCGTGGTAGATTGTAGAAGCGTGTTACCTGGAGTTTCATCTCAATGTTACCTTGATGCCTAGTTATAACTTAGCTTAGCTTATAACCTGCACCTTCTGCCTACATAACAGCACGAGCGAATGCTATGCAGGTCCGAAGTAGATTCTGCGGATATCCTTAGTAAGTACTCTAGGCACTCACAGATATCCTAATATATAAAGAAGGTCTGCCTGTGATATCTAACGCGACAATATTCTATTACACCTTGCGAATCTGTCCAGCATCATTAAATAGCTAAAGACCTATATCCTCAACATTGATAGGTTTTGGGGATCTTTTGCATATACCCATACTAAATTATTGGAGGGAGCCAGATATATCAGAACAGTGGTATGTATCACATTAGGGATCGCCTTATTACGAAAATAGAGAGACCTAGTCAACCTGTCCAAATAGACATATCCTCATTCCTCAAATTTAAAGGCTGCTAGAAACTCAATCGTTAAATATCGGTTTGGCCCGAATACTTATATACCTGCAACAGCTCAGTCCTCAACATTCGAGAATACTTTAACCAAATCTAGGAGTGATAAATATGCGACAAAGAAAGCTGCTGCAGACAGGGTCTGCTCGTAAGCTGTCACTCTGTATACTAGTCGCGTTTACTCTAGTTATACTTCTTGAGGCATCTAAATTCGCATTCAAGCAAACCAAATACCTTAAAGGTAATTCAAGGCCCATTCATGTAGGGTTTGCAAAGGCTCCGGGCTTCAAAAGAGCAGACGAAGAGAGACGCGAGGGCATTGAAGATACATTCTTGGAAAACGCTTCCACCATAGAACCCTTACGGGAATTCAATCTATCAAAAGGGCTTTTGGGTGAAACTTATCCACGCACTTTACGAAAACGGGGTGGGCCCCCGCGTGTCATTTCCCGCGAGACCGTTTCCCCAGACCTCTGTAATCTTTCGGAGCACCCAGAATCCCATAAGTTAAACATATAAGACGACCCTCATTTCCCCTCTCTCTTTATAGGTTCTGTGTGCAACTACTATGTGGACCAGAGTGAAGGCCAGGGAGTCACTGTTTACGTTTTAGATCATGGGGCAGATTTAGCGCACCCGGTGAGTTTAACGCTTCCCTCTTTGCATTGCGAACATGTCGAAGAAATTAAATATTCAAGCTAACGCTGAACTCGCGCGTTCGCCCAGGAATTCGATCACATTCGTGACAATTGCCGCGTCATACGGGCAGAGAGAAAGGACACTGGCCCATTAAGCGACGAGCCCGACCTCCACGGTAGTACGATCCTGAGTAAGCTTTTAGGTAAGAATGCAGGCATAGCTAGAAAAGTGACACCTGTCATAGTTAAATTAACGGGCGCGACGACGGGCTCAATTGAGGATTGGCACGAGGTATTCGAGGCTATGTCTACCGTAATAGATGAAATTCATGAGAGGAATATCAAGTGGAAGGCGCTTAAGTTGGAAGAGGTAGCTCCACAGAATATAATCCTCTTAGCCCACAGCTTCGAGATGCCTCACTGGGGACCGAACTTCATGGAGACTTACGTTAATACCATAAGCCGAATGACTGCGCTCGAGAACGTTATGGTGGTTATATCATCCGGGCCCGGAGAATCTCGGTGGCCCAGAAACCTTCCCAACCGGGTAAGTCGAACGCCTTTCCCAGGCAATGACCCTCTTTATTTGAATTTGGGGCCAAGTTAATTTAAATAGGTACCGCGACCGGATTTACCCAAGCATGTTCCGGGGTTCATCGGACCACTTCTCTGGGACGCGAGAATTCCATGGAGCAGTGGCAGGGTGTTCCCTAAAATAGCTCATCCAGACCGTGTAATGGTGGCTGATGGAACATCCTTTTTGGGCACCGGTATTGATGAAATGGGATACTGGTCATGGGTTGATATAGTCGCCCAGACCGAACATAGCCAAATTGTGGTCCGGGAACACGACCCGGACGCTCAACTTGCAAACCCATGGAAGGGGGCCCTTGGATTCTCTTGTGTTGCCTCAATATATAAGAGGGATGAGGAAAGCAACGAGGACAAGAACGAGAAAGATGAAAAGAGCGAGAAAGATGAAAAGAACGAGAAAGATAAAAAGAAGGATGATGAAGATGCTTATAATGCCTGGAAAGATAACTGGGCACCGGGATATGACGATAGTAGCACTGAGGAACGCGTTACATTCGATGAGAGGCCTCGTTACCACCCGAATTATCAGCAGAACTGCGACGAGTTCGGAGCCAACCGAAACATATTACGTGACTTAGGTGAGCCCGCCCCACTCCTAGAAGATCAACGAAGATGTAGCGAGGTTCCTATGACGCGCGAGAGTCTCAACTAGTCTCACGTGGATATAATAGCAACCCTCAGCTGCAGGATTGCATTGTAGCACCTACCCTATATACCATAAGAAAGAGAGAGGTGCGATCTGACATGACCGTTTGGGTATTGAAAGCCGCCGTGCAAGTAGCCGGCACTCTAGCCATGCTCATCTCAGCCAACGACTGGACAGTTTATGAAGCGCGAAAAGAGCTACGGAGGCTATCCTACAGAAGCGCCTCTCACTGGGGCCGTCGCGGGCCTCTGATCCTATATAACGGGATGGGCAGTCCTCCTGCGGCAAACTCCGGACCCAGGTATCGCCCGCTAGATCCCAAAAAATGAGAATATGTGGCCACCCAAGAAGCATAGCAGTAGGAGCAACACGGCTGAAATAGCCTACGCGCGCAATCCACCAAACGGGAACAGGAAACGAACCGAATGCTTCAACACAGATACCAACATACATGACGGATTTCAGCAGTAATGCTGTAACCACAATAGCAACAAACGCTTGTGCTGAAACTGCATCGTTGGAACCGAATATAGCGCTTACACCACTGGTGGATGACGAGTTAGCGCCATGGAGAGTGCCTACCAACCTTGACCCCGAAATTGAAGTTCCGTTCGCGTACGACTGCGCAAGCCATAAAGCAAGCCCTGCATGCACACAATTCTATTTTCTGCAAACTGTATTTGAAGCAAACGGTAAAGGCGCCGACCGACGGGGCTACTGGACCCCTCAAGATTGCTGTTGGCAGTCTCGAGGGAAAGACTATACACGCTAAAAAAAAAACCATATCCTACCATCGTATTTCATGAAGGGTGTTGATATATCATGCTAAGCTAAGGGCCGGTCTAAAATTTATATTTACATGTGCAACCTTTTTTACTGTTAGAGTTTTAGTTCAAGAATAAAACACTTTTATCCTCCAAAACAAATCGAGTAGCGGGTAGGATCACTGTTAGACACCATTTATAATTATACTATTATAAGCGCGTTGAACGTTGGCATCACACACCCGATTGTTAAGCCACATTGATTTGTCGAGGGGCACTCGAAACGTTGGGCGCTTTGGCGCTTGGCTATCGTGTCGACCACAATGCCACAAATACAGAAATTCAACATCTATGCATGCACATATCCTGACGCAACGTAATGGCCGCCTATTGCATAGTACTATAGTGTATATATCAATACTCGCAACCTATTCTGGACCACATGCCACATAGTCAAGTCAAGAGATCGGACTAGGCTGTACCATCTTCTATAAATAATTTGAGCCCCTAGGAACTTAAAGCCAAAGCCAGCTCACTTTCCGCTTCTGTGTTAGCTTTAATATCCTATGCTCGACCATTTACCCCAGGACACCATCGAAGCTAGGCTTAGTAGTACCTTGGCCCACCAGTACCCCAGCTTTACCAGAAAGAAACACCCTCTGCAGGGCAGAGATGCGAAGCAGGCCGTCTTCCGAAGTGTGCACTAGTATGCTCGGATACACAGTATCCAGAAAAATAATACACTTATTTCTAATATCATTAATCGCACCTCTGTGCTATGTCTTCCACCAGAATTCTACGCGGCCCTGGGGAATAGCCATTGCACGCAATGCCACAGTATCAGCACCTCCTTTGGTCACATCCACCCCCTTGGGAAATTCTGAAGTACCAAACGTAATACCTGATATAGATATAGACGACTCTGAACTTGAGCATTCGCTTTCGCTCCAGTTATCGCGGCCAGCTAAGGCCGAATTGACGCCGTCAAGATACAATGCCACGCGAGGTCGCCGTCTTCGGAAACGAGATCTTACACTGAGATTCGGGGACCCATTTCTGTGTGAATTATCAGCCTACCCGCATGAGGTCGGACAAGTCGTTCATTTCGAAGACAGAAGTTGTCCCTTTTATACGGATACTTCTGAGGGTCAGGGTGTTGTCGTATATCTCTTTGATACTGGGGCGATTACCGATCACCCTGTAGGTGGCGTGAATTCGTGCCGTTCAATCCTGCGAACAAAAATTCATCCATCATAAACTAATCTTACCTTGCCTTTAGGAGTTTGAGGACTTAGACTGGGCGAACATCGAATATATCTTCGGTGACGACCTTGAGAAGGGCGAGCAATACGTTCGGACCGATTCTCCCAGTTTCAGCTACCATGGAACTGGAATGCTTAGCTTGCTTCTCGGGAAGAAGCTCGGGGTCGCGCGGAAAGTAACACCGGCTATTGTGAAATGGACGAACATGAAGGGGGAGGCGCGGCCGACCGTCTATCTAAGAGCGTTAGAACGGACGGTTCTCAGCATTAAGCAAAGAATAGCTAAGAACCCAGATGTCCGCATTATCGTATATATGTCAAACAGTATTAAGCCTAAAACGTGGACTAGAAAGCGAGTTGGAGAAGAATTCTACGCCTTGAGTAAGATGAGAAATGTCTTGGTTGTTTTACCGGCACCAGAACCAAAATGGATAGATGAACAATTTGTAAGTACCATTACAGCTACGTTTCGTTATGGTAAACATAGGTCCCCTGGGTGAACACCCGCACCCCTGGGGGCGCAAGACGGTCCTGATTTGGTCGATATCAGAAGCTGATACAATATGATAACAGGACACCGATATCGATTACTTGAGTGAGCATGTACCTATTGCTCTCGGAGAACTCACCACAGCTACCGCCAAAATACACGAAAATTTAGGTTTGAAAGAGGACTTCAGATTCTCCAATCTTATTGTGGTGGCCGGCTCCGATTCCAAAGGAGAGCTTGCTACAATCTGGGCTAGATACATGAAAGTAGCCGGCCCTCTGCGATCAACGTTGACCGCGGGCCCCGGGGGCCAAAAAGACATTTACCGTGAATGGACTAGTTCGGCGATGCGTAAGAACTACTCTCAGAGAGTTTCATCTCGTTCCTTCTTCAGCATTTGGAATTGATGTTTTAACTAAGCGTACACCTTTCTGTTCAGCTGCTATAGGTGCAACTGGTGTTTTAGCGACCCTCATTTCGACGCACGGATACACAGCCGAAGAAGCAAAAGTAAAACTATATGAACTTGCTTTTCACCGCGCGGTCGTCCCGACCACACCCGATGATGTGGGGCTAAGTGCTGAGGAGATGGATTCTAAATATCGGCGATTTCCTCGAGTCATCTATAACGGGATGGGGAATCCCTGGAAACCAGATGAAGATCAATTGGAGGGTGTCGGCGAAGGCTGGGTAAGAGATGATGGTGACACAGATGAAGAGGATGGGGAAACAGATGATGAAGATGAGGAAGGAGACGAAGGGGATGAGGAAGGGGAAGGAAGTGAAACGGAAGGTAGCAGTTTAGACTGGCTGTACAATTCAGGGGGGGAATCCTCGGATTCGGGGTCCGAGTCAGGGGATGAAGAGGAGATAGTGTATGTATGCCCTACTCCAGTGGGTAATGTCAAACGCGATATGAAAGGCGAGGCATCCGGTTCCAGAACCACCAAGGCGGTGAGCCCTAGCCGTACCGAATCCGACCCTGGATCAACAGCTGCCGAAGAAACTATGGCGGTATACCTCGGTAGCGGGGGATCAACTAAAGCAGCACCAACTAAACGGATAAAGACGGTCACGAGGACAATGTCAAATTGTGGTGCGGCAAGCACACCTAGGGCTGGAGGCGGTAAGCTTAGTCCTACGGCTCAGACATCTGTATCTACCGCCGAACCGACCGTAACGCTGCCACCATATGTCTACAACGCTACGTTCTGCAAGGTGTGCATGGAGGCAGATGGAAAGTACGCGCTCAATGGAATAGTTTGGATACCACAAGATTGCCCCTGCCGCCCCGAGGACAGGGGAAAGTCGTAAAGTGTTCCGCCTCCGGTCGATCAGCTGGAGGAACCTGCGTCCAAAACTAACTATTTTACTGCCCAGTGCGTTTTGTAAGTCCATCTCGGTTGCTGTGTTGTCTTTGTGGCATTTTGGTTGTAGCGGGCCTAAACCAGAACTATAGCCTCAATGCAATGGATCCTCTATTATATTATTTAGAAAGTAACATTTGCCCATAAACATGCATGCACCGCGAAATTCGAAAGTAGGCAAATGATTAGTAGTAAAAAAACGTATCTGCCTTGGGTAATTCGGTTAATTATGCGTTCCAATTAACAGGAGAAATGGGGTTAAAATTCGACCGTCATGTTCCTTATACTGTGGCTACGCATTGCCTCCAGAACGAGCCAGAACTCTCACGAGTCCAAATCCAACAGCGCTGGTATAATCTATGCGCGCGCGTTTGCACGCCAACAGCTTTAATCAACCAACAAAAGTAAAAATTAAAAAACGTGAAGCAGGTAAGGGTTTATCCTCCTGTGCATCTCGATCCCGATAAGTTTAAAGGTGGAGCAACCCTGACCTCTAACCTCTTCGCAGCTATAATCGAGACGCCAAAGTATAGTAGTAGCTAGTAGTAGTCATCATGTACTTCCCACCCAGGCTTCTTAGCGTGAACGCCCTTGGCCTAGCTTGATTGGGCATCTTTCCCTTTTTGCCCCACCCTTGCGTGACCCTGTTATCATGCCCATTTGGCTTTTCAGTACGTTACCCCCTCCCTTGACCTCACTTGGTGCATCCCTCAGTAGCTACCCCACTAAAAGAAGAACCAGATAGAAAAACCCAAGAAATATTTGTAGGCGGCAGGGCTATGGTTTGAGCGTGGCAATTTGGTAGCAGTAACAAAAATAGGTATATTCGTCAAGGTCATAGCTAAGCTGCTTAGCTTGAACACACTAAGCTGGGCGGTAAACCCAGACCCTTCGATCCACACACGTTCTCAAAAAAAAAAAAAAAAAAAGGAAAGAAAGAAAGAAAACTAAAGTGTGTTAATATTGTACTTCAGTCGTTTTCTCTCCCTCTTCCTCTCTAGCCTTTTCATCGCTTCCATTCTCTTCGATTCTCAACATCCCTTGATCTCCTCCTTTAAGGACATAGAATATTATATCCCTCCAACATTCCAATTCCTCGAGTTTGAGAACTTTTTCAAAGTTACTAGCTTTCAAAACGATGGTACCTAATTTACCCCGCGCGCGCCGCGAAATGCCTCCTTCCCCCGCCTATCAAGCCCCCTAACACAGCTAAGCCCCGCTGCAAGCAACCAAAGGCAGCACAGCCTGCCCGCCGCGGCACTCTTGTCCTAACATGTGGTTCTTGCAGGCAGGGGCAACTCTTTTTTTTTTTTTTTACTTTAAGTTTCTATGGACCCGTTGACTGACCAGAGAGAGGGGGATCGCGGGGGGGAAACTTATATAGGCGCACGGTCTTACCTTCGACGAGATTGAAACCTTCAAGCAAGCGTTTGCACACTTTGTAAGTTGAGCTCCCCGTCCTATAGCCTCCGGAGGGGTTTTGGATGCGTGTAGAAAACATAGCCTTGTGCTGACATTTTTTTTTTTTTTAATTTTGCTTTGCAGGACAAAGATGGCAATGGTACTTTTCCACACTTTCAGCCCTACGTAACTCTGCAACACCCCAACGCATTATTACATGTCAAAGTCGCAATGCAGGTTCAAGAGCTATAGCTGCAGCTCGATCATTTATTTCTCACCATTGCCGCTCCAATCTTCTATCGCGAGATGGATAAGCCGCTAGGACGCATATGCTTACCATTGTCTTCTCCTTTCTACCATGTAAACAGGTGAGATCTCCGTCGACGAACTCGGTGCCGTAATGCGCTCCCTTGGCCAAAACCCAACGGATACCGAGCTTCAAGACATCATCAACGAGGTCGACCGCGATAACACCGGCACAATTGATTTTAATGGTACATTCCCCATCTTCCATGAATCCCCCCTGTACGCAGTCACCAGGGTGAACACTCGCAATTAACCGCCTTCTCCCTTCACCTCCACTTCAGAGTTCCTACTCCTGATGGCCCCCCGCGACGGTGCCAGCCGAGACCTGGAGGCTGAACTCCGCCAAGCCTTCCAAGTCTTCGATAAGGACAAGACGGGATCCATCGATGCCAGCGAGCTTCGCGCCGTGATGAAGGCTATCGGAGAAAACCTCACCGATGAGGAAATCGATGAAATGATCCGAGAGGCGGATAAAGATAAAAACGGGACCATTGATTTTGAGGAGTTCAAGGCTATTATGAGGATGGATTAATTTTAGGCTCAAGGTGGGGGGCTTCCTCTTGGTTGCTATATGTCGGATAATTTTTTTTTGATTGAGGGGATATGGTTGGGGCGGAAGACGTGGTTAATGAGCTATCGATGGTAGGCATTAAGGGGGGTTAAGGGGGCTAATTGCAAGAAGTTGGTATACGAGAAACGAAAAATACGATGGATCACGAAATAGGAACAAGTCTCACGATACTCTCATCCATTATCGGTGGTGAATGGGATTGATATGATATCCATTATTCCTCTCTTCCTCCTTTTTTTCTTTTTTTTTTTTTTAAACAATATCTTTATGGCAATATTATTCTAATTCCTCAACTTTCTCGACCAAAGTTAGTAATAAACTAAAATATCTGTTGCAGGCTCGCCCTGTTAACTGTTTACATTTGAAGCTTCACCTTCGACTTTTCTTTTCCCAATTTAACTCCCTTTCCGTAACAAACAAGGGGGGCAATAACAAAGGAAACTAATATACAGTCAACGACCTAAGGAAAAGAAATGAAGAAGATTAGCAATATTTTGAATCATGGAGCGAATTGAAATACAGCCACCAGCTAGATATTATTTCAATATAACAAACATCGTGAGAAACCCAATGCAGTTTATCTTTATTCCTTTTGATGCTCCAACCCTGGGGGGTAGACGGCGATAGTTGAAAATCTTCAAAGGCTTGCGCTCTTCCCATCTAATAAAAGGGTTAAAGGACGGGCAATAAGATTTTCTGAAGAGAATAGAAACAAAGAGGAAAATGACAAAAGAAACGCCAGAGTTGCGAAAAGATCGACTATGCCTCAAGAAAAAATGCCCTTGGGAGGAGTGTCTAAGGTGATGAGCAACAGAACCGTGAGATAGCATCCACTATCTACGCAGGTCTGTCGATGACTGGCACTCATCGGATTACCATCGATCTCTTGGGCTCCTCTCTCTAAAGGGTCCTCTCCTATCCCCTCTTCCACCATCGCGAACCCAATCCCTTCTCTCAAAATCTCGGTCTCTATCTCCACTCCTCCAACTATCTCCACCGCCCCTCCTTCCGCCTCTACCCCTACTGCCGCCAAACCCGCCTCTCCAACTGTCCATACTCCCCTTTCGAATGTGCCCTCCTCTTACTTCACCTTCAACCGGGCCTTTGGCAATCCTATCCTTAACCGTCGCCTCATCCACAGGCTTGTAGTAAATCTTCGGCTTGGTCTTGGTGCTCAAGAATAGCTCGTCAAGGCTGACAACTTTTGCCCCAGCAGGCGGTGGCGCGGTGCCAACGCTCTGCATCCTCCCTCTCGGGCCAGTGGGTGGCTCAACTGGAGCTCTTCCTCCTGCTCCTACTCCTGTTCCTGATCCTGCTCCTCCTCTGATAGCATTCGAGGGACCTCCTCCAGAGCCCGTGAACTCCCCATGAATAGCCTCAACTCCATCATCCCCATCCCCATACGTGATCACAAACCTAACGCCCCGATTCTCCCTCTCCTTATCAACCCATCCTTGCACCTTTTCCTCGGGGACGTAATCCGCAAACAAGACCTTCCTGTTCTTCTCGTTGGGGAATAATTTGTTATGGATTCCGTTCCTAGCCCGGGAGCAGGCCTGAACTGTTGAGAATATTGCAAAACAGTGTGTTTTAATCCCATCCAGGTAGATGAATTCCAGAACAGAGTCGTCTCCATCCGAGGATTTGGTGGCAAGTTGAATAAGATGGGCCCTCAGCTGGGATTCCTGGAGTGGACGGACTAGTTCGCGAATATAGAGGCCACGAGTGGCGGGGTGAATAGAACGAGGGACGATTTCTTCGTCTTCGGAACGAGCAGGGGAGCGTGGAGCAGCCTCCTCTTTGTTAAAGAGACCTTTGAAACGAGCATCCTTAGCACTGGCTGCAATAGACGGCCTTTGGCGATTCTGTTCCGGTGAATGTGTGCGAGAACGAGACCTGGATCGTGATGATGGACGATTATACTTTGATCTGTCACGTGAGTAGGATCTGGAACGGGATCTTGACATTGACATGGATTGATCTCTATCCTCTCTTGGCGACTTCCGACCTCTTTCAGGCGAATCCGTCGAGATGACAGGGGCGGCATCTGACATTGAGACTTCATCCTTTCCTGGAAGCTCCTCTTCTATTCTCGCCTTCTTTGCTTCAACCTCGCCTTCTTTGACAGAAGGTGATCGAGAGCGTTTTCTTCTCTTATTCAGATCGGCTTCGATGGCCCTAGCTGCCTCTGGGGGTTGTAGTGGTGTTGGAGCACTTGTAACAGGTTCTAGGACGTTCTCGGGGAGCTTTGGGGTTTCGCGATTCGGAGTCGGCGTAGGGTCAGCGCTTTCGACGGTGGGCGCTGCGGGGGCTGGTTCAGACTCTTCCTGTTTCTCTTCATCCTTTGGTGGCTCAACGGGGGTAGGTTCCTCAACAGCCGGTTCCGGTTCCGATGTCTTTATATCCTCCTCCTCTGCAGCCATTTCCACATCCTGGGTATCTTGCACAATCTCCGCCGGCTTTTCAGGCTCCAGGGTAGACATTGAAGTGTCGGCGTCCTCCTTTTCATCACCTTTCGGCTCCTCCGTTTTCTCCTTCTCAACTTCGGCTGGAGCGGGACTAGCATGATCAACCGTGACGGACGATTCTTCTGCATCATCTCCAACCGCATTCTCGTCGTTCGATCCACCAGCGGCAGCATTCTCTTTTTCCAGAGCCTCCGAGAGTCGTTCGACGAGATCTCTTTTAAGGCCTCCAACGGCCAGACCGCGTTTCTTCAGCTCCGCCTTGAGTTCCGTAACCTTGAGCGACGCTGGATCCATAACTGACGGATTTGTACTTCAGGCCGTTGAAAACTGAATGAATGATTGCGCGTTGTGACGTAGACGGCGGGACTCTACCCGCAAAACTGCAGCGACGGGAGTATCTGGAAAGGAGTTGCGAGGACAATTCTGGAGAATGATGATTATCTCCAAGGAAGTAATGGATCTATCATTGACACTGAATTCTGGCTTTCTTTGCAAGAATGGATGGTGATGATGGTTTAGTTTTTGTGGGCGAGAGGATAAAAATGCGAAGAATGCGAAGAATAATAATAATCAAAGTGGAAAGTGGCAGAACAAAGTTTGTGCTGGCCTGCAGAACGATGCAGCCCGGCTAGTTAGCCCAGCCAGTCAGCCAAAAGGAAAGAAAGCCAGGCGGGTCGTCGCGTTTTCCTTTTCCTTTTTCCTTTTTTTTTTTTTTTTTTTTTTCCTTTTTTTGGAAAAATTTAATTTTCCGGGGAACATACAAAAGAAGGTGTTGGTTAGGACCATGAAAAAAGAAAAACAACGCAAGATGAAACAAACAACACCCGCCGGCAACACATCCTTCCTCCCTCCCTCCTGTATTCTGCTTGAGCCGCATTCCAAGCTTATTACTTGAGTAGGTTTCTATGGTGTCGGTGCCTTCAACTCGAGCTCAACGGATTTATTAAACACTTACAACAGAATTGGGTGAGCATAACCAAGTGTGTCTCTACAGGTCTACGCCGAAGAGTTAAGCGTGTGGTGTCCAGATATCATATTTGAAAGTAAAACTCCCCCGAACCCCTGCCTGCCCACTTAAATCCTACCTAAGATTGAGCTTATTAGGATATACATAGGCTACTAGGCAATTGCAGGAATTGCTTTACCAATTACTTGAGGGTTGATGAGAAATGACTTGGTAGAGGCTTACTTAATCCCAAGGATTTTGACTACCAGCTGTTGGAGCCAGTGTCGTATACCGTTTTAATATACGAGACTTACCATTGGCGGTCTTTGGCTTTTTAAATTTTGCGAGGATATATCCCGGGCCCGGAGGTTGCCAATTAATAGCCATTATCAAGCCCGATCTTTACACCTTTAAGATACACCTGTTCGAGTCCTGGTAGCCGTAATAACTTTCCCTCATTTTTTATATTACCTTTATTTATTTATTTATTTATTATTTTTTTATACCCGAAGCCTGTAACCTAATTCAGGAAACTGCTGCTGCCAAAAACTCAGAAAGCAGGCTAATGCGTTCCGTACGGATGGCAAGGCTCATCTTTGGTTTGGTGATTGCGGCGAAAACGACATCAAAATTACATCATAACCTGCTACATTCAACATCGATGACATGCTCATCAAGAAAGGGCAACCAAATACACCAAAATTCTAAGAAGAGGATGCGTAAAAATATAAATATAAATAGAGCCACATTAACCTCTCTCTTCTGCTTATTCCCGAATCTCTTATCCATCGAATTAAAATATTAATACCAGAATTGTAATTCTACGCGACCAGTGTCCAAAAGACTCCAAATACAACACCAACGCGTTAACGCATCATACAAAGCTCACATTTGATCAAATTTGATCTCTACAACTTGCAACCAAAATGTCGTCAGCAATTATCCGTCGTGCAGCTTTCACCAAGGCATCCGCCTTTACTCAATTCTCTGCCCGCCCCCTCTCCACATCTATCATTTTGAACAAGACTGTTACCGAGACCGTCAAGGTAATCACTAGCCAAGGCAAATATACCGATGTCCGTGTAATGCTGATCACCAATATATCTTTAGGACACAGCCAACGCCGTCAACCTCGCAGCCGGAAAGACCCTCGCGGCAGGTATTGATAAAGCGGAACATGCAACCGAAGCTGTCAAGGATACCGTTGGCAACGTCGTCGGCACGGCCAAGAACGAAACACCTACTGCCGAAGAGGCGAAAGGCTATGCCCAAGGAAAGGCACAAGAGGTCAAAGGCGAAGTTAAGGGGAAGGCTAGTGAGATGAGTGAGTCTAGTAATGCCTTTTCTTGGGGAGAGCAATCTTTGAAGCTAACGGTATTCTAGGTGGGAAAGCTAAAGGTGCATACGAGGGGACAAAGGCGAAAGCAACAGCTTGATAGAATTGGAAGCTCGAATATGCTGATTTATTTCGCTGAAATTGTTTTCAACGCCGGATTTTTCCGATATAATTGTATATTAGGTTTATGGAATGCAGATGGTCTGGTTAAATTCTTGCTTTCTTTCGCATAACTTCAGTGGCCTTCATAGATCCAATATGACGATTGAGGGGGCGTATCAACGGCATAGCCCCGACGGGATGGGAAGTATTGAGCTGCATGTAGATGAATTGGCCGGTTAATTTTCTTCGGAACAGATATAGAAGCCTTCTATTTCGATAACTCTGTTATCGATAGAATTTGGTCTCGCTGACGTAGTCTTTTGCCGGTCCTTTTACATTGTACCGTAAACTCCAACTCTCCACCACGCCGTCGATATCAAGTCCAAATTCATACACTGCGGAATACATATCTTTGATGCAGAGGTGATCGCCAATTGCCTTTAAGCTTCCATCCTTTTGGTCGTCTTCGAAGAGCAGTACGTGGAAAAGGTAGTCGGGTTGGACGCCAGTATCATCATGCTCAGGATTTGCGTTGTCAACAACGCCACGTGGTCTGTCGCCCTCCCTCACGAACCAAGCAGAAATCTGGTCCTTCTCTTCGTCGTAGCTGTAGATGTATTGCTTGTTCGCTTTTAATACGAGACCAGATTCAGTTTTAAGCTCCCCTGATTCGCTATATAGAATGGACGAATTGTTAAAGGCGGAATGAGGCGACAATGTTGCGGTGCCGATGAATGTACCTGACGGGAAGGACGGCAGGGCGGATGTTAAGCTTCTGCGGAGCGTCCATGTACCCCGGATTGAGTTGAAGATTTGTTTGATAGGTGGACGGGCCATGCTGCACTGCGCTGCACTATGCCAGGTCCTTGTGATCGATCTCGCCAGTTAATAGTGGAATATGATTTATAAGTAGTATTGATACATTGCGGGATATCGATGCGTGCCTCCCAAGCTTGCCTATCTGCTTGCCGTTTACTGTTTTAAACCTTAAAGCGTACTACCTAACCACTATAATCATAGTATGCATAATATGCTTGTACTAGAGAGAAAAGCCCAACTAGACGTTTTGATTGCCCCCCCCCCCCCCCCC
>LDUD01000032.1:277346-300955 GCA_012184295.1 Dactylella cylindrospora
TCTGGGTGGAGGTAATGTCAAGTGCTTATCATTTACTAGTACCCAATTAACCCGTAAAAATATAATCGCTTCGCTACCAGTATCTAATAGCCTATATTAGCCTGTAATATATATTTTCTGTAATATCGATGTAGATATGGTTTATTCTGTGTATAAAAATGCAACACCGCTGGTGTTGCATTTGTGGTGGGGCAGGCGGCTCCAAAAGCGCAGCTTTCTTGGTTGTTAGGAAGAGTCAACATGAGCAGCCTTAACAGCTAGCTAAGCTACCCTACCTCTCCAGACTATCCTTCCACGTCCCTCTTCTTTAACAACATCGGGATCACGAACCACCCTCCCGTTCATAATTATCCTATCCCATAATCCAGGACCTATTCTAAACCGTCAGCTCTAATTCAAGTAAATTTCCTTCAATCCGACGACCGATACGTAAACCCCACCGACCTCCACGCTTATCAACTGACCTCCAACAATGACGGTCTCCAAACCGCCCCACCCCCTCATCTCCTCCCACCCTTCCACCTCCGGCCTCAAAATCTCGCTCCACCCTCTAGCTCTCCTCACAATCTCCGACTATGTTTCCCGCCATACCCTCCGAAACATGAAGGGCCCGATCGTGGGTGCCCTCCTAGGATCCCAGAATGGACGCGAAATCTCCATAGAACACGCGTACGAGCTCAAGCTTATCGATGTTCCTCTGGATGATAGCAGGATGGACACGGATGGGGAGGAGAGGGTTAGGGTCGATGAAGGGTGGTTTGTGCAAAAGTTGAAGCAGTGTATGTTTTTTTTTTTTCCATTCCCTTAGTTCAGTAATATATTGAACGTAGGCTTACCGATATATCGTGAGACAGTCAAGGACGTCCACCCAACGCTAGATTTCATCGGTCACTTTACCTACCTCCCGCCTCCGCCGAATAATTTACCTCGCCAGCTTCACCTAAATATCCAGACACAGCTGCTACCTCACAATGAATCCCTCATCTTCCTGGCACTCCACCCATCCCCTCTATCTACTTCCACGGGTGGAAAGCTACCCCTCACAATCTACGAATCGGTATACGAGGAGGAAGGAGATACCCCTGATACTAAGGTTTTAAAGATGAAGTTTACAGAGTTGGATTACACAATTGAAACCGGTGAAGCGGAAATGATTGGTGTGGATCACGTAGCTAAGGGTCCCGGAAATGCTGGGGACGAAACTGGCGGATCCGGTGCAAAGGCGGAAGCTAAAGATGAAAAGGCTGCTGCTACCAAGGATGATAAGAAGGATGCAAAGGGTAAAGGAAAGGCCGTTTCGAAAGAGGAGGCGAGCGCAGCAGCCGCTAGTAAGGAAGAGAAGGAAGTTACATTTGATAGCATCACACTACCCACACAGACCCAAGAACGTATGTGTGCCTTCTCGGATCTATGTTCTAAAGTATTTCGTGGAAACCAGGCGTCGGCGCTAACAATATCTGCACAGTACTGTCGACTTTAACTGCCAAGGCTAATGCCGTACGCATGCTACATTCCCGTTTGACTCTACTACTAGCGTATCTCCGCAGCATCGAATCAACCTCGACAGACTCTTCTCAAACCACATCAGCACAGAAAATCAACCACCCCGTCCTCCGATCTCTCCTATCCCTAACCAACCGGCTTCCACTTTTAGAACCACCACCGACGACCACTTCTTCACTAACATCGGAATCGCTCTCCGAACTCTCAGATGTCCACCTGGTAGCTCTCCTCGGCGCCATAACCTCCAGCATCGACGCTTCGAAGGAAGTTCAGCGTAAATTCTCCGCCTTGGAAGCTAGCAGAGGTGGCGGTAGGGGACAGGGTCGGGGCGGTGATGGAGGACCGCAGGGTGGGATGATGGAGTTTGGGTACGACAGCACGGGTGATGATTATGGCTTTGGTGGGGGTAGAGGGGGTGGGGGAGGTGGTTTGATGGGTACCCTGAGTGGTATCTTGAGGAATAGCGGTGGTATGGGAGCGAGGATGGGTGGAAGGAGGTTTTAGAGCCTTGCGAGCCGTATATTTGAGCTCGAGCAGCTACCTAGGTTAAGGAAATTTTATGACCGTAGGCGAGGGCCGTGGTTAGACCGGTTCACGATTTTGGTGTAGTTACAACGGCGTTTCGAGATTCATTATCTACGCTTTGTTATATTTGCCTCTATAGGCGCCATTGTCACATGTTCTCGATGAAAGTAGGGTATAAATCGATAAACGCATGAAAGTGGTTTATATGTTCGTATCAGTCGTGAATGGCAAATAGAGATATCCAATCTAGATAAAACGCCAAAACCAAAGCTTCAATGATATCGTACACACCTACCCGTCATGACCTCACGCCCTCTAAACATTAAGCATCCCTCAACCTCCTCACCTCCCTCTCTATACTCTCCCTCCCCACCGCCACCACCTCCCCCAAAACCTCCCCATCCTCGCCCTTTACATCCTCAAACTTCCCTTCCTCCACAATCCACAGCTTCCCCTTTCCCCCCAAAACACCGGTATAAGTCCCTCCTCTCCCCACCACCACCAAAAACCCCAAAGTCTCCCTCTCAACATCCCACACCTCCCACCACCTCTCCGGCAGCTTCACCCCATGATCCCTCGCCGCGAGGTATATCCCTACCACCGCCAGTTCATGCGGATGATGCGTCAGATACGGCTGCGAAGGCGATATCAGGAGATCTGTTAGATACGCAAAAGTCGTGGAGATCAATTTCGCATGCTGGAGCGGTTGGAACGGTTCTTCCCCCGAAGACGTCGGTTGCGTAGGGGAGGTATGCTGCAGAACGCCGAGGGATTGGAGGTAATTAAACGCCAGGGTGTAAGGAAGATGAACGGTGGTGTTGAACCCTAGGGATCTCAACACCGCCGCTTCGGTGTTCAGCATCATCGCCCTGAGGGCCGTGTAGTCCCCTTCGCTGACGTAATAACCATCCTTGAGGCTGGCATTGGCGGTATCGGATTTTTGAAGGCTGGGAGGGTGGAGGGGACTGGCGGGGGAGAGGAGGTATTTGAAAATGTTGATTAGGTCGCGAGGTTTTTTGGGTTGCTCGGTGAGCTTGCAGGAGAGGTAGAGGGTCGCGAGGGAGGTTTGGAGGAGAGGGGTGGTGAGGATCGAGGTGGTTAGATAGAAGCGTTGGAGGAGGAGGATTGAGGTGGAGATTGTTGGTTGGGGGCTGTTATCCGGGGGGGAAAGTACATGTCAGTGGGTCCGTGGTGATGAAGGAGGGATATCTATAGGGTGATACGTACAGTTCGAGAAGAACGCCGGCTGCTTGTATCAGACGGGAAGCAGCGAGGCGAACTTTCTGTTCGAGGGATTCTGGGATGCCGGCGAGCTGGGAGGGAGAGGTGGATAGCTGGGCCGGGGTGGCGAGAGGCTGGGAGAATATCGACACCATTGTTTATATAATATGCATATATGCAGGGCTATATCGATATCGTCATCGTCGAGGGTATATCGCGATAGTATTAGCAGGAAGGCTCGAAGGGTTGGACCAGGGCGACGCGAATGATTAGACGGGTGGGTTGCTTTGCGGCATGCAAGCTGGGTAAATGTGTCGCCCGAGGTCTAGAGAATAATGTTTATCCCCCGACAGCTAGTGTAATGCCGTTATTTAGATGCGACGATATCGTAACTTCGAACTCTCTGTCGAAATCGAGCCTCTTTGGTTTTTCGATAGTGGAGCAACGCACGGTCCACCAATGCCGCTGTCGAAGTCGCTGATGGCTTTCGGATACCGCGCCGGAGTTTGTTCTCGCGAGGCGCCGGCTATTCCTTATTCGGTCCCAGATTCAACGCAATATATTAACATTGGATACGAAAGGCCCTCTTCCCTGCAGATGCCTGGCCTAGGAGAAACGTCAAGCCCTCTTGGAGTTGTGATACAAAGCGGGAATTAAAGAGGTTGAACCATAGGACCGTCGTTTTAATTTTTTTTTTTAAAATAGTCCCCTGCTAACTTCCATACATCTGCATGGAAAATGTAATCGCACATTGCATTGGATTATACAGTTCGAACTTGCAACCTACCTAGCTGCTTATGCGTATTGCACCTGCAAAGAAGGAGAGATTACCCGAATTATCCTAACAGCCAAACAACCAAATCACAGGGAAGCTGAATTGGCTTCGGATCCTGCCCTACAAATGTCCGTGATGATCCCCCCAAACCTAGCAACTTGGAGGGGCTAGGTCCCTTTTTTAAAAGTTTACATCTGAAGCGAAGCAAACTGAACCATGGGTTACTTGACACGGGAAATCGGACCGACGAACTAAGATTCCAGTCTGCCTTGCCTTTACCACGCGAAGAGTGCATATAGTTAGTCGAGACTGTAACCAAGGTTCCGCAGGTATTAACTTTTTTCAAAAAGACCCGCAGGGTCCTGCGTCGGATATATTTACGAGACGGAAATGCTTCGTCAGCTCTGCCTAATTGTCCCCTAAGTCTAACAGCTAGCTAACGCAAGGACTATACCAGGGCATAGCCATGGGGGGCAGTTGCCGAAAAAGAATGGCCAGCCATCTAGTTTAGATATATCAAACATCCATAGATCATTACCAAAGGAGCGAGATTACTATGCAGATGTCTCGTATTTTGTCGGGACATAACTTAGGCAGTGGCCTCCGAGATGGCTATTCAAACATAAATATTTTGCCGCAACTATAAAGTTTATATTCCATGCAACTCTGGGAATGGGAGAACCAGATAGATCTCGAACCGGCGGTTACCACGATGTCTAGACTGAAGAAGATGTATATATTGCGTCCAGGAAGCCGCCTTTGGGATTTACTATTCAGCGTCATCGACGACCTGGCCTCTTTCTCACCTATTTGCATTCACAAGAGTTGACGAAGAGCGTTACGATCATATTTCTGGCTATCAAACGGCAGTATGGTTTCAAAGGCAATTTTATTGCTGGCATCCGCGACAGCTGTCGTGGCTCAATGCCCACTTCCATCGACATACCGCTGGTCGTCTACGGGAGCGTTGGCACAACCAAAAAACGGATGGGTCTCCCTCAAGGACTTCACTTACGTCCCTTACAACGGGATGCATCTTGTATATGGAACCTACTACGGCTCAAATTGGGGGTCCATGAATTTTGGCACCTTTACCAATTGGAATGATATGGGCACCGTCAGCCAGAACGGAATGTCCCAGAGCACGGTTGCACCCACGCTCTTCTACTTTGCACCGAAGAGCATCTGGGTTCTCGCATATCAATGGGGTCCAACTTCATTCTCGTACAAGACGTCGAGCAACCCAACCAATGCGAATGGTTGGTCATCTGCTCAGACGCTTTTCTCTGGGACCATCACCGACTCCAGCACTGGCCCTATAGATCAGACTCTCATCGGCGACAGCCAAAACATGTACTTGTTCTTCGCAGGAGACAACGGCAAGATCTATAGAGCTAGTATGCCTATCGGGAACTTTCCAGGTAGTTTCGGCACGGCATCGACTATCATTATGAGTGATACTACAGCCAATCTATTCGAAGCTGTGCAGGTTTATACCCTCAAGGGATTGAATCAGTATCTCATGATTGTCGAGGCCATGGGAGCCAATGGAAGATACTTCCGCTCCTTCACCGCTACTAGTCTCAGCGGTTCGTGGACAGCGCAAGCTGCAACTGAGAGCAATCCATTCGCCGGCAAAGCGAACAGTGGTGCTACCTGGACCAACGATATCAGTCACGGAGACTTGATTCGCAGCAACCCCGACCAGACGTTCACTGTCGACCCGTGCAACCTCCAACTCCTCTACCAAGGACGAAGTCCCACCTCTGGTGGGGAATACAATACGCTGCCATACCGTCCTGGTTTGTTGACTCTCCAGAACCCGGGAACCAATCCCGGTGGTACCACTACCTCAAGGACGACTACGACTAGCTCGCGGACGACCACCACTACTTCACGAACGACAACTACAGGCGGAACTGGAAATTGCTCAGGGCTATATGGTCAGTGCGGCGGTATAGGATTCACCGGACCAACCTGCTGCTCCTCGGGAACTTGTAAGTCTCCCTTTACCCTAGATTGAGTGCACCCTAGATAAAACTGACATTTCGTTATAGGCAAGTATAGTAATCCCTACTACTCGCAATGTCTCAATTAAAGAGAAGGCTATGAAGCGAGAATGGTATATATTATGTGTAGGTTACTTCTTGTCTCCGTCGCAGACCCTCCTTTACTTCATCAAAGACGGTGTAATAAGAGTCAGAGTACGAGGCAAGATTACTAAAATCGGACAATATTGAGTCGTGGATAGATGCTGGAGATTGCATGCGCATGTATATAAGGAACTATAGCGCTATATATAACATCTCAATAGATAAATTTCCATTCGTTTCCAATCATCTGCAACATGGGGGTACTCTGTCTCGAATTATTCATCTAGCATCTAACGTAATGTATGGGGTGGCGAGCCAGTCGGGGTTGGCGAGCCGGCAACCAGAAAACCCAACACCACACCAAAAATCAAAGAGTCCCCCCTTAGACCTCTATACTGCACGCCCTCGAATCTTTGAAATCGAATAACGCAACAACCGCCTGCCCAAAAGCTTCGAAACTTCGAAATATACTTCAAAACGACGTTATTAACTTCGCATTCAAGTTACCCGATGATACGCCGCCCCGTTGTTACGTTACTACGCGATATCGAAATCTTCATACAAACTGACGCGTTACTTTTGTATGAATGCCCACAAAAACGTTCACCACACCGCCAATAGTAGTCGAATTCAGTTGAAACTTGAATATATCGTAGAAAATAGTGAATATAATATGTGTGAATTTTTTCTAAATTTTTAATTTGAATACTCGTGGTTTTCTTGCTGGTTGAAATTTTGCCAGCCCTCCGATTTTGTATGTGGTTTGGTGGCTCGCTAACCCCGACTGGCTCGCCACCCCATACAATACGTTAGCGTGTTGCATGTTGCCAGTGTATGCTGCATGATATATCGATATACTTATACTTGAGTATATATATATATATATATCGTAGGGTTAACTCGAACGTCGAGAAAGAAAGGAGACTCTACTAGCTACTTGATTGAGAGGCTTTTCCCGTTCAGAAATCGTGCCGTGTTCAATACAAGGCAGAGCTGAGAATATGACTTGTAATTTGTAGAATCCATCCTTACAAGACGAGAAATTCAATATTCAATGCAAGGCTATAGCTATAGTTATAAAAGCGGTGCTCACGTGATCGACTGACTCTCAGATGGAGAATCAAGCCTGAGCGTTCGACCGTACCCACGCAGTGCGTTGAAGGCCCAAGCAAAAAGGGAAGAATTTAGCAGAGACTTTGACTTGGGGAAATTTCCGAGTTGGTAACCCTGCACGCTCCACTTTTCTACTTACCATCTCCTTGGTTCTACTGCTGCATGCGCATGCATCTTCTAGCTTCTCCAGTTTTCCGATTAGATATCATCCGACATCGGCGGGTAGAGTTCGAGACAGTCTGGACCGCTGCGTATTATAAATTCTTATAGCATGTCTAGATGATGAATATTCTCCAAAGGAAGAACGTCATTCGAGTTAAGCTCATGTAATTCAGAAAAAAATATTCCGTCGTCAATGTCAAAGGTGTCAGAAGCTATCACAACACCAATTGCTGCTGAGATGGAGGGCCGTAAGATTACCCTCCTCTATAGCTCGGAAACGGGGACCACAGAGGACTACGCTCAAGAACTCGGGAGGGCATTGGAGAGACTGCATTTCAAAGTCAGGATGATGGAGATGGACTCGTTTGACCCGGTATGGTCTCATGTATTTGAGTGTTTCGTGCCCAGACGCACAGAATTATAAGCCAATGCTAACGTTACCCTCTGAAAACGGTAGAAATTGCTGCTCTCAACCCAATTAGCAATATTTATGGCCCCGACGGCAGGGCAAGGCGATATGCCCGAGAACATGCAGATATTTTGGAGATTTCTTCTGAGGAAGAAGTTACCGCCAAATTTGCTGAGAAATATGAAATTCACTTCCTTCGGGTTGGGCGACAGCAGTTATTCCAAGTATGTCGCCTTCGAAGTGATCCAACTACCATCTGCAATACTTCTAGGGATAGAAGATAAACTCCATCCAATGAAATATTGCCGGCTGCGGTCCTCATAAATTGCTAACGGGCACTCGAGATTGATCTTCTAGGTTCAATTGGGCTATAAAGAAACTGCATAAGCGGCTATTACAGCTTGGAGGTCAAGAATTCTATGCGCGGGGAGAGGGCGACGACCAACATGAGGACGGGTGGGTCTTACTCTTTATTGCAGTAGAGATTGTGCAGCTAATAAACATTTATAAAGAATAGATGGAGCTCTAATACCTTGGACTGAGGGCCTCTCCGCTAAACTGCTCGAGCTATATCCCCTACCTACTGGCCTTGAGCCTCTACTGCCCACCGAGCTTCTACCGCCGAAATTTACCATCGAAGTCGATGACTCGAAGGCGATTTACCCAGATACGACCTATATTTCTGGTCTCTGTGTACCTCGCGGACCAAATTCAATCACGGCCACGGTCTCCGAAAACGCCCGCATCACCGCCCCAAATCATTTCCAAGATACCCGCCTTCTCTCCCTCACCTCACCAACGCCAATCATATACTCGCCTGGTGATGCCTTGAGTATCCTCGCCACAAATCCCCCAGAGGTAGTCGAAGAAGCGCTCCAGATCCTCAACCTAGACGTAAACCCCGACCAACCCCTAAAAATCGAACATCACTCTTCGGATCCTTCTCCAATAGAATTCGTGGACCGAATAACCCTGCGAACTCTTATAACTCATCACCTCGATGTTACCGCAATACCGCGTCGGAGCTTCTTTAATTTCTGTGCCGCATTCTGCAATGATAAATACCATAGGGATAGACTGCTCGAGTTTACGGACCCGAAATATGCGGAGGAGTTGTACGATTATACTACAAGGCCAAGGAGGAGTATCCTTGAAGTGTTGCAGGAATTTAGTACTGTGAGGGTACCGTTAAGTTATTTGCTGGAGATGATACCCCGGATCAAGGGACGGTTATTCAGTATTGCTAGCGCAAAGGACCAGTATCTTCGAGTGGATTCTTCGTTAGGTAATATTAACAGAGACACCCACAGCGAAGGGCAAACCGCAATAACTACCAATGCGGCGCACCAACCTAGTAGGCAAAGTCACCGAGTCGACCTCCTCGTCGGGATTGTCAAGTATCGCACTGTCATAAAACGTATACGTCGGGGCATGTGCACAAGATACATCTCCACACTACAACCCGGCGATACTCTCTCGGTAACCCTGAGCAGAGGCGGTTTAGGAAGTAGCACGAAATCAGTTAAACCACAGACACCTATTATCATGGTCGGCCCCGGAACTGGACTGGCACCAATGAGAGCTCTGATCTGGGAACGAATTCTCTCTCTTCCACCTCTAGACCCTACTAGTAGCGAAAGACTGATCCCCGAGAGTGGCCTTAAGCCGGGGAAAAATCTGCTCTTTTTCGGGTGCAGAGGGAAACGGTTAGACTACTACTTCCGTGGGGAATGGGAGGAACTAGAGAGAGAGTACGGGGAAGATATCTTTGAAGTGAAAAACGCATTTTCAAGAGATCCAGTGGAGGAAGGTGGAAAAAAATACGTACAGGATGTGATATTTGAGAATAAAGAGGAAGTTTGGAAGTTGATTGGGGAACAGAATGGGGTGGTGTATGTCTGCGGGTGAGTCTTACGATATTCTGATACAGTTAAGGGTCGACGATGTCTAATAGCGAATTGACCTGTAGGAGCGCGGGTAAAATGCCACTGGCGGTTAAGCAATCTATCATAGGAATTCTAGATACGGTGGGAGGCCTGGGTAGAGAGAAAGCTGAGGCTTATGTCTATGATATGGAGAACACTGGAAGATACCGAGAAGAAGCTTGGTAGCTTCATATGCTCACTCGACACCTCGGCAGTCCTAGAGCATAGACTTTGCGAAGCCCACCGAGGCTATTAATAAGATTTAGTGTTATTTTTAGTATATACAACTTTGAGCGGGTAGAGAATAGAGATTAAGGAAAGACAGACGGGAATAAACTTGCCGGGTATTAAAAGATTTTTGTATCGGGTATTTACATTAATTTAGAGGAGATGTCGAGCTTTGAAGCAAGGAAGAAGCAGAAGCTAACAGCTGATAGTAAACTGTGCAGAGCGACTAAAAGAAGAACTATGCAAAGCTGGCCCCTCCATCGGTTAAGGGAACAGCATGAGCGAATCTTTGAAAACAAAATCGTCAGAATCAAATAATCGCGAGACCTAAACACCAAACCCCCCCCAAATAAGTCACCACCAATACCACCCCTCTCCGCAACCTCACCATCTCTCTCCCATCCACCCCAGCCCTTCAATTCCACACTCACACGCTATCCCCCCAAATCCCCACAACCCCCATCCCAAACGCCACCCCCAACAACCCCGTAACCCCCCAACTGCCCCTCTCAAACTCCACCATCCCATCCCTCAACTCCTCCCCGTTAACCCCTTTCTCCCCATTAACCCTCACCAGCTCCTCCATCCTCCCAACCTGCGGCCTCAGCACCGTAAAATCGTACCCCAGACTAATTATCGGCAGCAGGGAGATGAAGACTAGATACGGATGCTGACGATGCGGCGGGGAGATGAGGTAGGAGGTTAGGATTGTTAGGGATGTTAGGGCGGTTAGAGGGGTTGTGATTGAGGAGAGGGTGGTGAGGTGGTGGGTGAAGGATCGGTGGGCGGATGCTGCGTGTTTCCGATGGATGTTAGGTAATTGTTATTTTTCAGGAACCTGCTATTGCAGTGTATGGTTATCTGGGTTGAAGAGGAAGGGAAAAACGTACGAGCAGACGGCAGGGTTAGCAGCGATTTTATCGATGCGTAGGAGGTGGTGAACGAGATGCCCTGTTTTGCCACCGATTCCAAAAGGCAATTGTCAGCGGTCCCATTGTCCATTGCGGGAGGGGTATATAACTTCCAAGGTCACGATAGGGCAAGGCGAGAACGTACGGTAAGCAATCCCAGCGAACAGACGCCGACGAACTTTGCGACGGCGATGGTGGGTCGCGACATGCTTGGAACTATTGAACTTGCGGCGTAGCAGGCCAGGGATGTTGACATGCGGGTTCGATCTTTTCAATGTTAAAAAAGTAGTTTTGATCCGATTGAAGGATGTTCGCGGTTAATTGTGCATTCGGCGGCGAGGGTGATTCCTTTGGGAAGGGGTTTTTATATATGTTCTAGAATACTTATGCTAAGCTAAGGCTCGGATGAAGAGGGTGGTGGGGTGATCCGATATGATCATAATGAGGTGCGTGCAATGGTGGGGGGCTAAAATGCAACAGGCAACGCAGAACTTTGACTACTACTACAGCATGGCAAGCAAGAGAAGAGGGTAATTGTAACAGGGCTAGATCTAGAATCCATAACTTCTGGTAGTTTTCATTCAAATAGATATTGCGCAGGGATTCTAATGCTATTGCTAAACCCACTCTATAGAGGCGCTCCATGTTTTTTATTCGCTGCAAATATGACATTCTAACTGGACGTTGAAGCCCCCTAAGTGTACCCGCTTCTCACTATAAATTACAAAATCCACAGTACCTGACGTTGAGTCGCTCTCGCATAAATATCGCTCTTCCCTACCAGCTAACAATATCATCAACTTCCGCTTCACCAAAAAAGCTAGTTTTCTTAATCTCTCCGACCTCTCCTTCCCCAGCTCCGGTAGCTCCATCGCCCTCGACAACCGGGTCCCTCCCCATAATATCAGGTAAAACCTCCTTCAAAAAGGCAACAACTGCCTCGTTGACGGTCTTAAACTCCACTAGAAATGCGTCATGCCCCTCAGGGCTATAAATAGTGGATAGCTGTGCATTAGGGATATATTCCGCTAATTCCTGCTGTTCCGCATATGTGAATAAACCATCGCTTTCAATCCCCACCACAAGCGCGGGTTGTTTAATCAGAGCTAAAGCCTCTGGAATGCTACTAGCCCGTCCGCGGGAGACATCATGAGTATCCATCTTCCTTGTCGTAGCAATATAGCAATTCGCATCAAAACGCTTTACAAACTTATCCGCTTGATATCTAAGATACGTTTGCGCCGAAAACATTGGCGTTTTATGCTTTCTTTTGCCATCCCCGTTTTCCTTTCTATTCGGCTCACCAGAAATGGGAGATTGGGGGGGAGATTGGAGCTTCTTTCCGGCGCGGAAGCCTTCGTTATGATTCGCCCAGTGTTCCTCGGAAGGGGTGGATGGAGGTCGGACGGATGCTTGGTGGACAATACGAGACGGGTCCGGAGTATTCCTCCCGAAACGAGTTTCGAAGGAATTACGTGAGCGGTATGTAAGCAATGCACTCATGCGGGCCGCACTCAATCCAGCCACCGGTTGACGCAATGGGTCGTAATATCCGTCATCTACGTCTATCATTAATAATTGAAATCCCATATAATCTTGCAAGCTAGCAAATCTGCGTACCGTAGGTAGGGTCACTGTAGAGACTTTGTCTCTGAGCTTCTCCCCAGCTAATACCCCAAGCGGAGTGTCTCGCCGAAGTAGCCAAAGGCACGATGCTCCTCACAAAATCTCCAAAATACGCCCATTCCAGGCAAATCATACCTCCCAAGCTTCCGCCAATCACTACCGCAACTTGCTTGATCCCCAGATCTTCAAGCACCAGCTTGTGAATTCTCACATCATCTCGAATCGTGGCTATCGGAAACTCCGGCCCGTACCGTTCGCCGGTTTCCGGATTGATGGTCACGGGACTAACAGAGCCGTACGGGCTTCCCAGATTGTTCAAGCAAACGATGAAGAAGCGGCTAGTATCGAGCGCTTTACCAGCTCCCAGCAATGGTTCCCACCAATCCCCAACATCCGCACTTCCAGTCAGTGCGTGGCAGATAACCATCACATTATCGCCTGATTCAGCCAGATGGCCAAAAGTCTTGTATGCAACAGGAACATCCGTCAACGTGACTCCACTTTCGAGAGTGAACGATGGAATAATGCAGTAGTACTGCGTCAAGAACTTTGAGAATGGATTTTCAGGTTGAGATGTCTGATGGACTGTTCATCCCGCGAACGACTCGATCACATCGCCAAAAGCGGCAAAAACGCAACGGTTAGTCTCTGGTACCAAAACGTTTTTAGAGTGTTCTCGAACAAATAAAAAAAAAAGTATGGATATATGAGGATACAGAAGGATATAAAAGGATCTAGTAAGCCGCAAATACCACAGTCGCACCGCGATAACTAGGATAGATCACAAGGTTTGGAAGGCAAAAAAAAGTCAATTGGTTTGAAAAAATTTTTATAGAGCGCACTCACCATATTTCGGCGCAAAGCGTCGACGGCCTGACAGAGGTGTGGATGCGACAGCCGGCATTGTGATGTCAATATTTGACATGGGGCTGCGAGGTGGTGGTGAAGGATCAAGAACGAGCTCCTGCAGATTGCAAGGCAGATGTGCCGGATGACTCGTAAGATGTGCGTGCTTAGCGAGGATAAAAGCGAGAAGATAAGCTCCGTTTGGCGAGAATATTACCGTCGATATATTTTGACCGCGATGCAAGGATTATTTGTTTCTATAAGGCTGGATTCTCAGGATTGGTTGTGAAAGAGGATCGATATTACCGTGTGATGTTGATAGACGTTCAGCCTCTTGAAGGATATGAGGCCGCCTTCGACGCCCTGTAGCCCAAAAAGCAGAAACTAATAATCACACCAAAAAGTCCAATCCGCACCAAGAACAGTTCAATTATGTTTTTGTAAATCTTCTTTTTTGTCTGTAGTTTTTTTTTTTTTTTTTGTTTTCTTTCTTTCTGCGTCTATGGCTTCCCAAGTGTAAGATGGACCCTTTGGGGGCGATGAGGTATCCCTCGGTACCTCGAAAAAGAGAGTTGGTAAAATATCCAGTCCTCGATTATCCTTCTTAAGGATTCCCTCTGTAGTTTGCTTTTGAGAAAGCAAAGGATGATGTCTCGCAGAAAGTCATATTAGATTTGCAAATGTCACGATATAATCTGGGGTAAATCTGCTGTTCAATTCCTGAACGGGGACTCGGATGATGCCGGTAGCTGTCAATCTGATGTTGTATCCATAGCTGTGCTTTTGGGGAAGGAATGGTTTTGGGGGTGGTTTAACAAAAGAGAAAGAAGAAGCGGCAGGTGTATGTGAGGTTTGACAAAGAGTTTGCCGGTTTGGCTGCTGCGAACATCGGAGGGAGGATTTTTATTGGCCAGGGGGCCTCATGTATGTGTTGAATCATGCCGGCGTCCGATTGCGTTATCGCTGGGCGAATGGGTTCGAGTCACATGATCTAGAGACTCTCTCTCTCTCTCTTGCTCACAATTGTGTTGATGCGTTGATGTGTTGTTGTTGTCTGTCCAGAACGGAGTGTTGTTCAACGTTCCTCAGCGATGATGAAACGCCAGATCCAGCTAGCTGTGGTCGACACTAGCCCAATCTAGGCTCATGTATGCCAAAAACTCTGGCCAGGTTGCCCTCATTGTATGCATCGTTCAAAGATAGTAGCAGCTCATCGGTTACGCATATTATTTATTTGGGGTGGTAGATTAGATCCTGGTTCCACCTACAGTAGGCATCCTACAAAGTACGCCAGATTCTCCGCCAGGGAAGCTAACTTGGCTGAGATCAGGGCCCGCTTATCCGAACTGCGATACCAATAGGAATCATTTCTGCCCTTGTACTTGTATACATGTATACTATCCGCCTAAGGATCCAGCCCCCCCAACGTTCTCCTAGGCCTCTCCCCAGATTTCAGCGTTAGGATAGCGAATGTACTCTTTGTGTGCGCTTCTGTCAGCGTGGTCGCAACCTTCCTTCAATTTTCTCCAACTGCCAACGTTAGCCAACCAGCCACGCTTCGATTCAAGTGGAGGTAATTGCAACGCACAACTCCTAGGCAGGCTGTTATTGCGTGAGCCATTTTATAACACTTAGACTAGATCCTTCAATATCAGCTTTCTTTGTCTGTCTGAATCCGGCGGGTATAGCCTTGCCACATAACTCAACTTCCCCATTTCTATCTCTCGTGATTCACTTTTCCTTAGCTGAGCCGTGGCCCGGCTACGAATCCCGTAGTTAGAGAAAACGCGCATGAGTATGAGTGCAGCCTTGCGGAAGGCTCCCTGTGCCATTTTTACCAACGTTTGCGTAACTGCTACCAGCCACCAAATATTTGGTATTCATTCTCATTCAACCAGACCGCAGGGTAAAGTTGAAGGAATAAAGGCTCCAACTTGCAGGTTTCCCGGCACAGCGTAACCATATTGGCCCATGAAAGAATCCTCTGGAAACGAACCTTTGAGGCATAGTTTATGTCATGCAGCCTGCACGCCGACTCTGACCATGAAAGATTCAAAAGCGCAAATTCTTTTACGCGAAATTCCGGAATCAAGCTCACGCATGCGTAAAGAAGCTAGAAGTGATAGTGGGGAAAGCCGGAAAGCGGTAGGAGCATTGAGCTTGCGGAGAGACAACGTTGTCTCTTTGAGCTGATGCTCGTAGTTAACTTGAATAAATTTTAATTCCATGCATGCACGCCAGAAAACCTGGCGGGTTTTCGCATGCAAGGTGTCGCATCGATATCGGGGTTATGAATGAGCATCGAGGCCTGATACCCCCCACCCTCCATTATTATTGTAAGGGAGAAGCTGGCCTTAATGCTTCAAAATGCATACCTCGTCTGATAAATGGGATCGCTATCTATGTTTGGGTAACCGCAAGACGCAGGAGGTCATCTGCCGACGAAACCAGAGGCTCGGGAATTTTACGTTTCTATACGCTGGGGTTGATTCCGTTTCGCATTCCTAACCAATCAGGATGTCTACGGAGATATTTGAGAATGGTCTGGTGTTCGAGGACCCTTTTTTTGTCTCATACTTACTGTAGCTAGCGTTAACCTTATTTTTATTATCAGCTATGCTCGCTAAAGGATTGAATAGCCTTGACATGTATCCAGTTTAAGCTCTAGAAACTGGTGACCTTCTCAAGCTAGCTTGCCCAAGGATTGTAAACTCTACGCCTATAGCTAGCGAATGCAACCATGAAGAGCTAAGTTATAGGAGCAGCAGGTGATTCACTACCCGCCTAGAAATCCTTTCGGACCATCGACAGGAACCCTATCAGAATTGAAGCTTTCATCTGCGTTCTTCAGGCCGACTAGATGCCTCGCGATGAGGATTTGAAAAGATTGTCCTTGAAATCCCAATTTCGTCCCGGATCTGTATTAGCTTAGGCGTAACCGATTTTTTCTGGAGGCTTACCAGTCGAGCCACGTAGTAATTGACCTGTGAAAAACTCGGAAGGACCTAGCATCGCCAGCTCGACAGATTGAGTTGTTCAAAATTGGAAAGTACGAGGCTGGTATATTCTATGCAATCTGTGTTTATGCTGCGTCCTTTCGAACTCGAGGCTCATACATTTCATTCGCGCGTTTTTCAAGTCCAAGGCTTGTACACGTGCGGCTTTTATCAACGTCATCTGTACAGTTGTGCGGCATTCATCTGCAATGCGCTGGTAGTGATCAATTGACGTGACCATCTGCATCCGCATCCTTCGACGTCACCTCATTGATTTCCAAAAAAAAAGCCATGCGGCTGAATGGGATTTGTTAAAACAGGATGTTTGTATTAGTGCAATCTCACAGATGGTCATACAATGATCAGTCTTAGGTCATCTGATAATCAATGGCCAAATAGAGAAAACAGAAGAAAACCGAAAACCGGAAACCGGAAAGCAAAAAGTCTAGTGTACAAGGTTTGGTAGCGATACTTTCTCTTGCAAAAAGCTGAAAGGATTTTGCGGCTCAGAAAGCGAGCTAAATGAATGGTAAGAGAAGTGAGAAGTAAAGCCCACATCATTAAAAAAATTCCATCCTGAGTCAAATCACTTAGGATCTGTTGCGTTTGAGTATCTCTCCTAAAGGAAGAAGCTCCAGAAAAAAAAAAGGGTCGTAAGATTTTGATGTCAAAATGGTATGACGATGACCTTATACGAAAAGCAACAAGGAAAGCCAAAACAAGAAATTCTATCAAGCGGAACCGTAAACACAAAAAAAAGCAGGATTAGTCATGACTAGGCGTACAATGGATCGTTCCTTCGTTAGATATTTTGCAGGGGTATATTGATGGTCATTATATTGGTAAAAGATCAGAACGCTCGCGGGTCCATCCGCAGATCCGCTTGAGCTGTGTAGTTTTCAGCGTTTAGAAGCTGATATTATAACTCGTGAAGCACCCTGGATGCCTCTCGTAGGCGCTCCATTTGACGCTGTACATCGATATGAGAAGTACCAGATAATGGGGATGTGGGGAGGCTGTCCAGGTCCTGTATCACTTGGTGGTCTATTTGGATCGTTCGGGTGCCTGTCTCCAGGTCCGTGGATGAATTTACCTTTAACGCAAACGTGCAAATGTTAGTCTAGAGGTTCGACGGCCGTGTTTGGTTCTTGAGGCTGAGGATTTACCCATGAAAAGAGGTCTTCGCTAACACCCGATGTCTGCCGTTTGTGTATAAACTGTTTCGGGGTCTCAAAGCCACCTTCTTCCTCAATTCTGCTATTATCGTCAACCAAGTCCTTCATGGACCATCTCTTCATCCCCGTGTTTGCTCCAACCGGAGTTACAGCTCCACTCATGCTCCAATCACCATCAGCGTCTATATCTCCGACATCCCGCTGCAGGGACCTCTGTTGCTGCTTTTCTAGCTTCAACCGGAGAGCAAGTTCTGGTGGAGGCGGAGGAGGAGGGAGCAAGTAGACGCACTCGCCGTTATTCAACCCGTGAAGCTGAGGGAGAATACTCGGCAAGTCTTCGGGTGATGATAACGAGTTGAATACAGCAGCCGGAATAAGTGCTGGTCTGCGGGCTCTCGTTTTGCTGTTATCAGACGGGTTGCTCCGTAGTTCTCGAGAGTCGGGGTCGGTTGACATGCTATGTGTCCTGCTAGGATTTGGTAGATGTAGAACAGTCTACGCCTTTCAAGCTCCTATAGATCGCTGATTGGCCGGGGGATTCTCTACCCTTTCCGAAGGGGGGAAAGAGATGGTTGGATGGAAGCTTCCGAGACCAGCAATAAGAGCGAGGCTATAATATCGAGAGGAGCGGGCCAAATTCGGGTGCAGATGCAGGCACACGTATACGGGTGCGAACAGCGAGGCAAAGCTAAGGGTGACGGGATTAATGATAGTTGTAGAGATAACCCCCGATCCGGACACCGACTAGAAGGATCCGATATAGCGGTCCTGTGGCGACTGAGAGCAAAAGCTTAAGGCGGCAAGAGAAACAAAGGTGTGCAGGTCACAAGCTAGTCAGGCTGGTTACATGCATGTGGGACGGACTGGCTTGCTTTGACAACAAAGATTCATTCGGATGTGCAATTTGGGGGTGATATTGTTTTGCTTGATATCTCTAGCTGGGTGTTGTGGCCCTAAGTTACATGTATGTGCATAAGATTTGGGGTGGTGGAAGTTCGCTTAGCGTTGAGTAGCCATCTTGGCACAATATGCAGACCAGGAGGTAAAGAAGACGGCCAGAATGTGCGGGCTAATGCAGGCGCCGGGAACAAAAACGCAAGCAGCGCAGGCCCCTTGAGCCTTTCCATTTTAGGACTCTCGCGCTGGTGCATGACCATGGGCGGTGCACGGTTGCCTCTCGCGGGCTGGGTACCGGCTCCATTGCGATTGCATTTTCCTGAAACGAAAAAAACGCCTATAAAGTAATGAGGCTCTGCGAGAAAACAAGCCTATGCTTTTCTCGCCCTCCTATTTTTCGGACTGAGGGTATTTATTCACGGTGGGAGAAGGCTGTAGCTGCGCCGCCCAACCCTTCATGAAGGCATTCGCCTACAGGCTGGGAAGGAGAACCGCAGCGACAAAGTTGTTAGGAGAATCACGGCTCGTTACATTCCCAACGGGAGGGTGTTTAGTGCATTTACTTATTTACGAAGGAGGTTCAGTTTTCTATCCGTCCAAGTACTCTATAGATCTACCAAGAAGGCACGTATCTTGTCCCTTCTCTACCTTTCCAACGGTGCATATTCTCTAACCCCTCAAGTAGGTGTTTCCCAGGCGGGCCGAAAGCAAACTTTAGCTTTCTTCGGGTGGGTTTGACCCCGGTTCCCTTCCACTCTCTGCCCTCTCGCACACATCCTCTCCCAGCTTTACTACAGCGATTTTGCCTTAGATTGAGAGGGGAGTGCGAGCTGTGGAGGGGGAAAAAGGCGACAAAGGGAGGAAAAAGGTAAGAAGCAGTGGACAAAGATATGGAAGTGAATGCAAAGAGGCCCTCAGCTGAGGGGGAAAATAAGAGCAGGAAGAAAATTGGGATGAAAGGAGTTTGAAAAATTAGAAGAGAGCAGAAAAGCTGAACCTATAAGGGAAAAAAGGGCCAAATGGACTGGGAAATGGGCAGGTTTAAAAGGATTACAGGTTTTTACAGTTTATGCGAGGCATTCTACTCTGCCGGAATCAGAAATTGGAGGAGGAAGGGAAACCGGGCATTTGAAGGATCCGGGGGATGGTGTCAACCTCGTAATTTGCAAGGCAGGCCTGTGCGGAGTTCGCGACTTATCGCGGAGGCGAGGCCAATTCCTCAGCTTATGTACCGGTACTTGTGGCATGCATGCTCCCTTTCACTAGCAGAAAACGCAAATAGTGTGAAAAGATATAACCATACCATGAAGTCTTATGAGAATAGACATCTTGTTCTCTCAGCGCTCAGCTAAACCTAACTTTTAACAATTTCTCATGTTAATCTTGGTATCCACGGACTTATTTACTCACTTTTCTTTCTCGCTACCGCATTCCTAAACGAGTTGCCAGCACTTTGCTCAGTCTGTTTTGCCGTCACCGTTCCTGAACCTTCGCCCGTGTTATATGCCAAGAGAGTCAAACCCATCTGCATTGTTCGATTTTTCGTAACTCCCGGTGCAACGCCACCACCATTGAATAATAAATCGGTGTATGTGTTCACAAAATTTCCAACCAGCTAGGCAGAGAGAGAGAGAAGTTGCTAATCTGGAGGAACCACGCAGTGCACCCGACCGAGATAGAACCAATTGTACCTTCCCAGCGAACCTGATGTCGTGGCGAACTTGACTTTTTCGATGTAATAGCCAGCAATACTTCCGCGTATTTATCGACGTTCTGCCCAGCGCAGAATATTGTGGAAAGCCCCTCCTACCAAAACATCGCAAACCGAAAGATCCGGGACCGAAGAGCTGGGGGCCAGGGTTGAACCTAAGCCTCTAAATTCTATCGTGAGATCAACCTGAGCTGCTCTCTAGGCCTCAGGCACCGGGCTGTGGTTAAACGCCTGAATCATCGCTTTGCACCCGCTTTGGTTGATGAGTAATTGCAAGATCTTCCTAATATCAACACGCCAAACTAAACCTCGCTCCATTATAAAACGAGAACAAAGTTCGCCGCATAACAGGATAGTCCGAATTCTGGCTATTCGAAAATTTTGCCACATCCCGCCTCAGCGGATAGTACCATCCAAAAGGGAATCCTTCATATCGTACACGTGCACCGAGAAGAATCTATACATCGCAGACTACAAATCAGTTAAAGCTCGATAAGTAAGCAGATAGAAACAGAACCAATATGTCTATATAAAGGTGAAAAATCGCGACAAGGCCATAGCTAATTTACCAGCATAGTTTCCGAGGCTTCTAAAAGAACGACCCTAAAAGTCGACTTTAAGCACTATTCACACCATATATATTCGGTGATCACGGAAAATGAGCCCCGAGACAAACGAGAGCTCGACTCCGAATTCCCCACCGGATATCAACAAACGCTTCCAAACAGCATTCCGGGACAATAGGACTGCGGTCCGCTGTCCTCATTGTGGGTGGAAAGGAACAAATCTAGCCAGGCACGCATTATCCGAGCATGGCAAGAATTTAACACCACAGGAATTGGCGGAAGCTGAGTCGACCGCAGTTGATGATAGGTAAGCAATAGCTATTTATGTGTTATTTCGATTCTCAGTTCGTCGCTTCTTCCGCTTTGAAGAAAAGCTATCACTTGTCTCGAGACCAGTATCGGGAGGCGCACTACCTGCCTAGCTGCAGCGTTGTGTTGCGTCCGGAGCCAGGCAAAGATATCTCGAGGAATTGCGATAGTATGGACCTAGTCTCAAATCCACAAGTTGGTATGGGCTGTTAAAATAACTGCGCACTTGCAGTGCAACAAAATTGAAATTTTTGTTCCGAGATGCTGGGGACGACAAGTTGCCAGGTTTGTCGCCGGGGTGAAGCCCAGTATGGGTTATATCCCAGAAGGCCCTTCCAAAAAATTGAGGAGGGTCCTGTGGCAAACCCGCTCCTTATATCAACTTCCAAGTGAGCGTATGAGCTCAGGTGTGGTAGGAAGTCTATAGAGGCTATCCTACACTCCCGCTTGAAAACTTGGCATAAAGCTGAGGAGCGTGCAGCTCTTCAAGTACCCAAACCATGCGGACCCTAGCCAACCAGTTTCACCCATCATTCCTGAAATATCCCTCACTTGTGAGACTTTTATGCATTACACCAGAACAGTAGCTAACTTAAATTGGAATTTTAGGCCTACTCGTAGACCCGAGGAGACTCAAGCGTCGCCTATGCAAGTTGATGAGGCACCCACCTCGCCTGTTACTCCAAACTCAAGGCCTGCTCGCCGCCGACACCCAGGGGGAACTGGCCGACGTGTCGAACCTACCTTTGACCCGGACTTTGTCCGTCCTCGTCCAGAACGGGACAATCCGTCTGCACCCCCACGTAAGCTCTTTGACCATCGGTCAGATAGGACCGGGCAACCAACCCAACCCAGGGCTCCACGTCCTCAGCAGACCCCTACATCCGTTGCTAGGAATCCTCAACGGCCCTCGCAACCCCAAACTCCTACAAGAGGTAGCCAAGTTCCTCCTCGAACCCCTCAAGGCCCTCCTCCTCCGACTCAACCTGGGCTTGCTATCCCAAGGAAGCAGTCCACCGTTGCTCCTTCACCTAACCCCAACCCTCCCCCGTCCCAACAAACCCTTCATGATGTCGACGAGCCCGAGCCCGAGCCATCGCTCATACTCCAGCCAGAGACAAGGCCCATCTCTCAAGAGCAGTTGGTGGCAGAGGTGAAAGGCATATATGCCGGACTTGTTATGGTTGAAGCCAAGTGCATAGAAGTCGATAGCAAACAGGCCGCCGCTGCAACCCAAGGTGGTCTCAAGGAGGCTCCTCGCCTCACAAATGACCAATGGCAAGCATTGATTGCTCTCCATCGTACACTCTTGCACGAGCATCATGACTTCTTCTTAGCAAGTCAACATCCATCGGCTGCCCCATCTCTAAGAAAGCTTGCGACCAAGTATGCTATGCCAGCCCGTATGTGGCGGCATGGTATACATAGTTTTCTAGAATTGCTTCGACATCGTTTACCAGATAGCTTTGAACACATGCTTGCGTTCATCTATCTAGCTTACTCGATGATGGCACTCCTTTACGAAACGGTACCTGCGTTCGCCGATACATGGGTCGAATGTTTGGGAGACCTTGGAAGATACCGCATGGCAATCGAAGAAGGTGATCCTAGGGATCGTGAGGTATGGATGAACGTGTCACGTTTCTGGTACTCAAAAGGCACCGATAGACTTCCACACGTCGGGCGCCTTTACCACCACCTCGCGATCCTCGCCAGGCCTAACATTCTACAGCAATTATTCTTTTATTGCAAGGCCCTGGCAGTCTACCAACCATTCTCAGCAGCTAGAGAGAGCATCCTGACCCTTTTCGACCCTACAGCGCTGAAAGAACAAGATATCGAAGGAAACCAATCGGCCGATGCCACTTTCGTCCTACTTCATTCTATTTGCTTCACCTTTGTCAATCAAGATGCTTTTGAGATGAAAAAGGATGAGTATTTGGATCTCTTGGAGAAGAA
This sequence comes from Dactylella cylindrospora, assembly GCA_012184295.1. Lineage (NCBI taxonomy): Eukaryota > Fungi > Ascomycota > Orbiliomycetes > Orbiliales > Orbiliaceae > Dactylella > Dactylella cylindrospora. The sequence goes on from LDUD01000032.1 coordinate 300,297, forward strand.
GATTAGTGCAACCAAGGCTAAGTTCAAGATACCCGGCGTTTACATGGCCATCTGCGGTGTTGCCTCTTTATTCCAGTATAACATGAAAGACGGAAGGATGAAGATGGCTACATCTGGAAAAGAAAATAGGAAGGCTACGGATGAAGCTGAAGCCATCTATAAGGCATCTCAGATGCAGAAGGCTGAGGCCGTCTTCAAGGCTAACCTAGACCCAGATACTACCATCGCCCTCCCCCCAGGACCTGTTATTGATGGATATAATCCACAGGAAGCACTCGCTACTCGCCCTCCAGAACTCGATCCTACCGTAAAATACGATATCTCGTTGAATCACGCTCAAGATTTGGCTTTCTCAATCCTTTCTATAACCTTGGACAGAACCAACGACGCATCCGTACAACCTCATATTCACGTCTGGCTTGTCTTCCTCAACTACCTCAAGGACTATCCTGATGGAATGGCTCTCATTGCTAAAACATTCCCGTGGGAACAGTTGGCTCACTACGCCACTGTACTCCTCAAGAAGAGAAAGGGCGACGACAATTCTCTCAGCCGCATCCATGACAGCAAAGTCTTCCCAGTTGTCCAAAAGGGATTCCGACCATTGCCAGAAGAATATATGATGCGTGGCCTCGAAATCGCCCGTAGATACTTTCCCT
>LDUD01000032.1:304708-316218 GCA_012184295.1 Dactylella cylindrospora
AGACAGCTTTCTAGATCTATTTCTGGCGTGCTGCTACACCCTTGTAATAAATCTGCAGCTAGCCTCTGTGCACACGAGCTTTTGAGAATAGAATCGTATCATGAATCGTATACGGCTCGCTTTTGTCACATTTAAATCAAAAACTAATATACACTGAAGTATCTAAGTACTCAAGCGGGTTTGTCGAGGCGTCAACATGACTGAGCCAATCCTGCAGTCTGATAAAATATGGGCCGCTGCCCGGACCAGTCAAAATAACGGCATAGATCAGCCTTCCGCCCAGGATCAATTTGAGTTGCAAGGATTCCAACATTTTCAAGGGCTTTCCTGGCGAGTGATCAGGGAACGGGACTATCAAGAGTTGTGAACATGCGGGTGGGAATATGCACGCACAATCTGCAGCTAGAAGCCGAGCTATGCACATCAAACATAAATGCATGCAAGGAGTGGGGGATCAGTGCACCTTCAAACACCTTTAGCTATCCCTTGGATTTTTTTTATTTTTTTTTTTATTTTTTTTTTTGTATACTGGTAGCTAAATAGGCTTGCTACACATAGCCACAAGCAGCTAGTAGCACCTGTTGAGGCCATGAGTTGGCCATTGGCATCAACGATTAATATTTTATATCTGAGTATCTATCGTGATGCTTGCTGCAGTTCTTCCCAAATTTCAATACCCGGGTCCGTGTCCCTGATTATGATAGAAATATGAGGTGATCATGTGCTATAAAAGCCCTCTTACATGTAGAATCCCGGCTCGTCGAGAACGTCCCACGTATCCTTCGAGGGATACCGCATAGGTGCTTAATTACCAATAGCATTTCTAAAGCTTCCCAATCAGCCTTCCCGCGTATCCCATTCTTCACTGGTTCTCAACCGCAAAAGCTTGTGTAACCAACCGACGGCCGACCCATGTTTGACGCTTCCACTTAAGGTTTCCCGTTGGACCTCCGAGTTTCAGACGTCAAGATACGATGGAATGTTAATATAAACGAGGCCTGGAAACAGATAACATGATGGCGGAATTCACGATCCACTTCCTGCAAGGGTTACACACGAATTGTGTAACGTATATATAACATATCTAAAAAAGCCCCCAACGGAATGTTCCCATATAGCGGGAACGAGCTTCTCAGCATTCTTCCAGCTCTTGTGAAATCGGTTGGATACTTTAAACTTGGCTAAGAAACCAACCTACGTTGTCTGCCAAGACGGAGGGCAGCGTCCCCGAGACTACCTACGTTGTGTGGAACAGCAAGGCTTCAGTCCGAAAAAGTTCCTATAGCGCTAGCCAAGTAGATTTATCCTTCGCATTTGCAGGGGCTGAAACATGTTGACACTTAGCTAGCTATTACAAAACATATCAGCCGCTGGCGCAAATGGGTTGGATACAACTGGTGATGCTGGATCATCGATTATGCTGTCCACATCAGCCTACGCCAGTTTTCCTTTGCAGTATCTCCCAATTCATGTTTGGTTATCGAATTCCTAAAGATTGCATTGTTGCTATGTCGGGATGCGTAAATTTGGAAACGCTCCTCCATTCAGAAGGGATGACGATACATATATAAGCACTTACCTATGTATTGACTTACTTCATTTATGCAAGGATCCTCTAGAAGATTCGACCAAGCTAAGCCCGCAGGATAGATGCATTATATTAATCTCCAGATGTAACCAATACGGGTATTCGCACGCTGCGGCTCTGTGTTGTGAGAAATGTCGATGCAATGCCGTCTCGCAGTAGTTAGCCCAAAGTAATTTGAGGCCAGCTGGCACTCTATTCATGTTGCATGCAGCCTCAACCACACAACAGGAAGCTGAATATCCTTTCGATCTTGCCGGATTCCTCAAAAGTGAAGGGCGGCGTTAATCTAGGTACTAAACGGACCCATGGGACGAACAGTAACCACTCAGCCCGAAACTAGTCATGTTGGAGGCATCCTGTTGGCCAACGTGAAGGATTCAAAGTTAAGGAAGAAGGAATATCTCCCAGCTTTACCCGCAGAAGTACTACCTATAGCGCTCGCAACGCATGTTGAAAGGGGTGCAATGCAATGCATCTCTTAAAATTCTGATTGGTCAGATCCATCAGGCCCGCCCAAAGCCTAGAAAAAAGCCAAGAATGAGAGAACGCGAGTTGTAGGTCCCCCCCAAATTCAAGGAAGGCCCCGTGTGGGGAGTGTCCCTTGACTTCCTGCACTTTAGCTTTGTATCCGATCAACGGCGAAGCAAAAAATAAGCAAGCATGCTCCTTTCAGACACCGCCTCTAACCTTGTAATAGCACCAGCTGGAATCCATTTTTTGTTTGTACTCGACTTGGCTCTAAGGCTCTATCGTCCAAACACCTTTTGGCGCAAATAACATCAACCCCTAATTCTCCAGGAATCATTAGGTCCCTGACTAGATCGCTCGCCAAACACTCCGTCAGTATATGGCACGGTTACTGCGGGTGTCTCGCTTGCGCTCTGTCCGAATGCGACCGGTTTTAATCCTATAACCTGATTCGTCGGCCCTACCCTCGCTATGATAAGCGTTGATGAAGACATATAGCGTTGCTCAAGGGCAAATTTCGAACTTCGAATCTATATTAGCGAATAGACTTCAAGGGTTGGGGTTTCCTAAGCAGCTGAAAAGTGAACATTCGTAGAACATGACCGAAAATTATGACGTCTGTTGTCTAGTCTTTACGATATCGATCCTTCCCTTCTTCTTTCTTGGACTCTCTTAGGTCGGAGCGCCGCCAGGTCTGCATATGCTCATTAGCAAACGTTGCAGTCGTACACACATTGCCCAGTTTATTTTTTCACGCAAACAGGAAAAAAAAAAAAATCCTACGTTTATCCAGAGCAGTCACTTTCTTGTACTTACTCAAATTGCGTACGCAGGGGAAAAATCTCGGATACACTCAGGCAAAATTCGGAAAAATACCGCCACCACCTCATCGCACAAACCCAAGGTGGAACAGGACGAAATAGTAGCTCGTGTCTTGCGTTCAAGCAGCTCCGCAAGCTTCCTAGACTCGCAAATCTAAAACCTAAGTAACAGATACGTTCCACATCTGGACCATAAAGGTTGAAGGCCTTATGGCAAAATTTACACGAGCTCACCGCGGCGGATATATTTGCTTCATATATGCTATATTCTGCAATTCAATATCGTATGCAGAGAGCCAATCCCGGCTTCCTATCTAGGCTATAGTATGTAACCGCGGCGACTTTCGGGAATTGGTAGATCTCGGCTTCGCGGGAGCCACCTAGATGCAATAATTATTCAAAGCGAAGCATAATCGGGCCGATTTTCAAAAGTTGGCCTGCGTCAAGTACAGGAACATCGAACCCTAAAACGGCCGTAGGCATGCGAGAATACCCTCGCCGACTCTAAACCCGATGACGTGATATCAGGGGCGCTTGTCTAGTTTTTTCGTCGCCCTACTTTTTTAGCCTCCCGCGATATTTCAATTGGTCATGAGCCTCAGCTCTTTTTTTTTTTTTTCTTGTCTCCCGCAAAATTTCCTCGGAACACATCGATAGGCGAGGAAATGCGGCAGAGATGTGGCTGTAAACCCAGGCGGCCAATGTAGAAAAGAAAAACAAAACAATAGGCAGAATCTTCGTGAAGCCCGAACGTCCGCGCAAATTTTTTGCATGCATATAGGGTAAGATTTGTCGGTATATCCGAAAATGACAAACTTCCTCTCCACCGCTCCGAGGTCAAGTCGACGGGTTGGCGGAGGCATCAAACAACAAAAAAATTTCATTTGAAAGTGTTGCATTTTGGTCGATATCAAAAAGGTTCAGCCTTGTGAAGCACAATGCATGATGTTTATAGCCGAGTTCGGTTAGGGGCTATGTGTATCTTCCATGTAATGAGACGAGGGCTAACCAATAGGGGCTTATGGGCGCTGCGACGAAAGTTGCGACGGGGTGTATCCTCTGGAAGATATTTAGGAGCTGTAATCGAGGAACTCGGATCGAATATTTCACGCTTGGTCCGTGCATCAAATTTTATGGGGAAGTTCTCGCGCATACTACTACTTGATTGAGAAGTAGTAAAATTTCCTTATTGTATCATGCATAAAGAAGGTTATAGTCGGTCCTGAATACCCGATTCTGACCTGAGATTTGCGCCCGATTTTCTTAATTAAGGTATCTAGCCAATCGCTAGCCATAGGGTTACATCCCCTAAATCCCTGGCGACAGTCATAAAAATAATCTAAACACGGGGTATGAGGTTCCATTTGTCAACGTAGTATTACGACCATCTGTAAGTCTAACGCATCAGCAGAGTAAGATAATATATAAGCCACATCTAATTTAATATGTCTAGATCTGTGTAACCATTTTGTTTCAGCCATCAATATGCCGCGATAATTTACGCAATATTGTGGCTGACTTCTAAAAAAAATCCAAATGAAAGGATCCCGCCGATAGTATTGAATATCTCCGCAATAGTACCGGTTTTATGCAGTCTCTGGCAACTAGTTGCCTTTACGGGTTCCCCACACAAAGTAGTGGCAAAATAAAACCCCTGGTGGCCACCAGATATTCGGACCGCGAATGCGATGAGCGGCTCACCAATCGGGACAGAGTTCCTAGCTTGTTACCGTCCCCTGACCGCTGAAAGTGAGTCATGATGCGTTTTCAATGTTTTAGGTCGATGAATCGGCTGACTCTGTTTCGCGTTCGTGTTTAATATCCAGGTTGTGATGATATGGCGCTGCGCGATTCGTCCTATACGGGTAAAGTATTGGTACTTTGGTCGTGAACGGGAGTCCTGACACAAGGATATATCCTATCAGATGAAAAACGGCAAAGTGAACGTTAGGATCTAGCGGCTAGTTCGCGTTTTCACCGTTTGGTTTTCGATATATCGGAGACCTGAAACAGGGCGAGGTGCAGATTAGAAATCTGGCGAGCGCAAAACCAATCTATTTAGCAAAAACTCATCGGATCAAAAAAAATTGAACAGGGTATCTCGGGAAAGCTGCAGGATCCCAGACCAGGTTAATCCCGTGAGCTAGAATCAGAATCCAGGGTTATCTCAAATAATCATACCGAAGTAGCAATGCACCATCGTGATTAATGGCTCTCAATTCACGCCCTCTGGTCGCAGGTATCTCTAGGAGAATACCCTCCTAAATGCCTCATACCAGAAAGCTCTCCGGGCCTGGCGGGATCTGCCGAATTTATTCCATCTTACCGATAACTACTGCTCCGACATGTGACTAGAATATGGTTTGAAGTGCTCGGCTTCATCAATCATCTCGTGCCAACTCATAACTTCTTGCCTTACCCAGAAGCATGTGTTGTCTGGGTGGTGTTATAAAGATTTCTGCGATGCCCGAAAGTGGCTAGGTTCGGGCCCGCCTCAAAAATTTACCAGGGAAACTTATACTCCCACCAGCGATATCCTTGGCGGCAACTGGCGATATTCTTGGCGCGGACTGTCGAGAACCCGGGGCACAACACATTTAGGATATGCATTGAATGGGGCCGGAGATATTCCAATAGTAACACCTAACCCCAGATTACTTAAGAAACAGCTCACGGAGTTTATATCCAAAGCAAATCCGTAAACATCCCTCACAATTAATCGAATATAATGCTAAGGGCATGTGCCGAGTATCCACCGCAGCTATAAAGCTCGGCTGAAGAATTACTCCTTGTGGCATCTCGTGCTCTGGCGTCAAATTTAGTATTAACGGAACGGGTAATTATGCCCTTCAGAGCAACTTGATATCAAACCATATAAGTCCCTTTGAGGTCTAGAGAGGATGCAAGCAGCTTACAGTAGCCAAGGCCATGTCAATATTTCTAAGCACTAGAAACCCACCAGTAATGAATCAATTAAGCATAGGGACGGACTTTGGACAGTAATGCGGAGGTTATCGCCGCTATCTAGAATTGAGTTCGGTTCTCAAGAATTAGAGCATGAACCTCTGAGTTCGCAGAATTACATATGCTATCACTAGGAAGCACAAGAAGTTGTATATAAATGCGAGGGATATCAAATTGTAATCGTAGCTTTCTTATCGATATCATAGATCCATCGAGATAAATCAATCGACTTCTCTATAAACCGCAATTCGCATGTCCAATTAATCGTATAGATTTCATACCAAGCCAACTTAACGCCTCCTCTATATCTTAAACTATTTGCAAAATCAACTTCACGATGGCCGAAAATTTCCACTGGGGCACCACTGGCGACGAGGTCGTCTCCGAATTCGCCGACCTCGTCAAGGGAAAGACTGGTACACACTACTGCCATATCCTATATCTGCCCCTTAATTGAAGCTGATGCCGACATCTCATTATAGTCTTGATAACTGGCGTCGCAACCAATGGACTCGGCGGCGAAACAGCTATAGCCCTCTCCAAAGCACAACCCAAACTCCTCATCCTCCACGCCCGCAGCGAAGAAAAGATCGCACCTATCGCCAAAACTGTCCAAGAAGCCGGCGTACCAACAAGATCCGTAGTCATGGATCTCTCATCCCTCGCATCCGTCCGCAAAGGCGCAGAAACGGTAGCTTCGTGGGACGATGTCACCGTCGATGTACTGATAAACAACGCCGGCGTGATGACCACCCCTTACGGAAAGACGGCGGATGGTTTCGAACAGCAGTTCGGGATTAACCACCTCTCGCACTTTTTGCTTACAAACTTGTTGTTGAAGGCGGGGAAGATTTCGAACGGTGGGAGGATTGTGAACGTGACTAGTCTGGGGCATAGGAGGTCGGGGATTAGATGGGACGATATTGGATTTCAGGTTTGTTGTTTTGATCCCTAGGATTGGCGAAAGAGTACTAATTGGGGACAGGACGGCGCTGTTTATGACAAGTTGGCGGCTTATGGACAATCAAAGGCGGCCAATGTAAGCCTTCCTGGTCACCCAGAATTTCATTGTCGGTAGGTGCCATGCTAACACTGGTCAAGGTTCTATTCTCCATTGCACTCGCAGACAAGCTGAAAGCTCAAGGTATAACGGCTTACAGTTGCCACCCAGGAAGTAAGTTCGCAATCGGTCTATCCAAATTGACTTATATAGGAAGAGGCATGTTGACGGTATATCAGGTATCGGGACAAATCTTGGTCGACATTTGGAGGAATCAGAAATCGCCGATATCGGTATGTCGACTCCCCGAACGCGTAGAGTAATATTATTATATCCCGCGTACTCACGCTAACATATATCTTGTAATAGTCGCCGCCGCCGAAAAGCTAGGTGAAGGAAAATACAACGTCGCTTATAAAACCCTGAACCAAGGTGTCAGCACCCAAATTGTCGCGGCCTTCAGCCCTCTTCTACTCGGTAAGTTAGAAAATATATCAACCCCTCTTTATCGGTGCTCCATGGTAACCAGTGTATTGCAGACCAAAATGGCGCTTATTGCGTCGACTGCCAGCCAAGGGAGCCGGCGGCACATGCATCTGGCCTCGATAACGCAAATCGGCTTTGGACGGTCTCCGAAGAGATGGTTGGTGAAAAGTTTAGCTATTAAGAAATTTGAAAGCGAGCATACAGGGAATAATGAAATATTATACTAAATCGGCATTATGGCATAAAGCGGGTGGCAGCACGCTTATTTATATTTCTATATAGTCTTGCAGCTATACCGCCGCACCTAATCGATTTTATTCCTATTACGCTGTATTTAACAGAATCTTACTATATATAGCTCCACTTCACCCTCCATATGCATAAAAATGCACCACCAAGGTTCAAAAATCTCAAGAAACAAGGAACGGATCGATAAGGCTATGCGTCTTCCCGCATCGGTAAAAAGAAAAATTCGAATCTCACTAGCTAGGATTGCACGGCATCTTGCATGATAGCTCTGCGCTGTAGGATAGCAATCGTGACAGCAGTCTGCAGCTATCCGAGACAAAACCAAAGAACTTCCCTTTTCCGCTCAAACCTAAAACACGGGAGACCCAAGCTTAAACGAACGTCGGTTAGCAGCATAAAGTGTTGTGCTAGTTAATCTAGGCGTCATATGACCAGATATCCTAGAAGGTCAAAGATGGAGCTAAAAATCCCGCTCTAGGGGATATAAGATTTGATATGTGCTCGGTGGGCTGGCTGTAATTAATAGATATTTCCGGCTTCAACAAGTTCTGAACTCGACTGGGAACATCGTAGACTCTGAGTTTGGCATGGAGTCTTGGCATTGCTGTTACCTCTTGCGTTGTTTGTTGCATTCTCTTCGCCCACCACGATCAGTCTAGTTCTGTGGACCATCAGGATTCGAGGACCCACCCAGGCATACGTATAAATACCCGGCTATTGTATCCGGCCATTGGGACGGTGGCATGATGGAAATATCAACAAACCCACTGGAACCAACAATGGGTGTAGGAACTTCAGCATTGCAGCTTATCGGAGCCGGAGTCGTGGCATATAACCTTTGGAAGTTTATCCTCTGGATCCACCTATATTTCATTAGAAGGTCAACTCTCCAGCGGTATCTCGCCGTCAAATCCCCTAAGAATGAGGCCCCTTGGGCTTTGGTAACAGGTTCATCTGATGGAATTGGCAAAGAGCTTGCAACGCTGCTTGCCAGTAAAGGGTTCAACATTGTCCTCCATGGCCGTACCCCTCAAAAACTTGCAAACCTTTCCCAGCAGCTGGAGTCTTCTTATCCAGGAATTAAAACGAAATCTTTAATGGTCGATGCGGCAGACCTCCCCGCTGACTTTGAAAAGATCGTCAACAGGGTCCTTGGCGATATCAGTATTACAATTCTCATCAACTGCGCCGGAGGAGTTTTTGGCGCTGTTCCTCTGATATATGTCCCTCTCGCTGAACGTAGCGCATCCGAAGTCGACAGAATAATAAACTTCAACATCCGCTTCATGACGCATCTCACCCGCATTGTCCTCCCCCGGATGACGCAGCTCGGCTTGATAATCAATATCAGCTCGCTCTCCTATAGCGGCCTCCCATTGGTGCAAGTCTATTCCTCCACCAAGAGTTATCTAAATACTCTTTCCACAGCATTAAGTGTTGAGCTCGCAGCCACCGAAAAGAATATCGAGGTTTTATGCATGCCGTTGGGAGCTGTCACGGGAACACCCGGGAATCCAGAGGGCGGTAGTTCAATGTCGCCTGACTCGAAGACTATTGCAAAGGCAATTTTGGGTAGAGTAGGTTGCGGAAGAAGGATGGTGGTACCGTATTGGTTCAATTCGATTGAGGCCTTCTCCCTGAGCCTCATGCCGGATGCAATGTACCCAGCCGTTGTGACGGGGTTGATGGTGGATTTGAAAGCCAAGGAGGTAGAGAGGCTAGCCAAGCAGAAGTAGTTAATCGTGTGTGCAAATGAGCCTTGCTATCCTTGCTTGGTTGCACGCTCTCCTAGGGATTTTATTTTTCGCAAGGCTGCTTCGACCGAGGCTGTCTGACTCCATAATCTCGATATAAATCTACTATGAAATGTACCCCGATAGTTAGCCTTGTGTCTCGCTAGAATCCATATTAAATCAAACCCTCTGACAATTAGCAGCCGTCTTCCTTCCAACCATAGTAATTTAGTTTAGAACACTCTTTCATAAAGCCAAATTTAGTAGCCTTCAATTGAGTTTCTCTAAGTACTATGCGGGGGTAGGTTGCATGATGTACATGAAGGAACTAAGAAATCCATCCCCGATACTCTAAAACTAACTGTTAATCTTTAGGGTATCTTCGCCTGCATGTAACTGAAAGTCATCGGAAAGGGACTATGATAGTAAGATATACATGACAATCCACAGGACTATCAATCTATCTATCCCAATTCTACTCACAAAAGACCACAAACTCCAAAGATCCCATATGAAAATCAAACGATCCTCCAATTTAAACTGCGGAAAAGCAGATGAAAAACAAGGAAATCCCACCAAAAAGAAAACTCCGAACTTTCAACTCCTTAGAAAAGGCAAAGAGTAGTAGAAAAGTCTCTCGGAAAGAGACCCAACCGTGTCACCCAACCGAGTGATCACATGATAACACAGCATCCAGGAGTTCGCTCGATATCTTCTCCCTTCAAAAGTGCGCGATACGCCTTCGCCTCCTTCTCAGCTAATTTAGCCTCGCGACGAAGAATCCTAGCCTCCTTATCAGACATCCCATATCTTTCGTAATAGGGATCCATATGTCTGCGGGTACGATCGCTGGCATTGTGCATTCCGTAGCCAGCTTGAATGCGGTCGTGAACTTGCTGAGCTTGCTGACGTTCTCGGTAGACTCCGTAGTGTTGAGTTGGAGCGTATTTGCCTTGACCGAAGAAATCTTGACGGGAGTAATCATGTGCGTAGATTTGAGCCGCTCCGGTTTTTCCGTAGGGCTGTGTGTACGTAATATTACCGAGGACACCGTATTGCGAGGCGGAAGGATTCAGGTTCGTATTGCGAAGGATGCCGCCATGTCTCCTGTATGGAGTTGGTGCGTAAAGGGAGGTGGAATTGGCAAATCCTGTGTAGGACATTCTGAAGATGGTATAACCTGGAAGGTATTTACGGGTTTAAAGTGAAGAGTGATGGATTTAAAGAGGAAGTGAAAGGTTGTATGAACTTATTTAAGTGTCAAGTTTACAGTGAAGGATACTACTGTCCGAACAATGGTTAGGAGTGAAGAAGTGGAGGGAGAAAAAAACCAGACCAGAGGGGGGGCAGGAAGGCCTCTTTATACTTAGCTTAGGCAGGCCCGACTAGAGAGAATAAATCTTCAGGGATACCTTCATGATATACAGATGGACCATCTGCTCATAGATCTGTAGAATGAGGTTGTAGCAATCTACCTTACCTTTGATGTATCGTGATATCCGCTACTACTCCGCCCCATGATCACAGGAGGCATCCAGGAGTTGCATTGGTGATCGTGAACTGCACGCACCTGTATTGGTTCTGCGCATCACAGATATAGCTGATGCGCGGGAGGCGTTGCAAAGAAGAAATACAATTCATGGAAAAGAATTCGGCATATCAATGCAAAGATATCATAAATTCTCTAGTGCAGCTCCGGGCTATCATATTTATACATACACATTGCGCAGCTAGCTGTGTATCAATATACTATCTTGGCGAAGTACGCAATCCGACCCACCATCCAGCAAAGTTTACGACTTTTAACTTTTTACATTGTCATCATCACCGCTCTCTTCGGGTACATCTACGTATCTTTGGTAGATAGCAAGTTTATTTTAGAGTTTCCCGGTCCTATTCTCTGAAAACACTTTCTATCAACCCAGTTCGACATGAGATCCGTTTCTCCAATCCGATTTGACAAGGGCATTCGCTGAATCTTCACAACGCAAATTATGTTAGGACGCCCATGATTGGTACCATGTGCATGCTACCAGAGCGCTTGCCATGCAAGATAGGGATTAGCAGGCACCACGATCAATTGAGGACTTAGTAATTCTTTACCAGAATGGGGTAAATTACTGAAGGTTAGTAGAGATATTCAAGACACTTTCTGCAGACTGCGAGAGCAACTACGTCTATCCTACGATTTATCCTACGAT
>LDUD01000032.1:316266-330575 GCA_012184295.1 Dactylella cylindrospora
TGCGCGAAAGATAGTCAGCCGTCATTGCAAATTCGCAGGGAGCAACAACTTATCACCTAGAAAGTCGGTATCAGATCAGTTCGGGATCCAACCGTTCAATAATTGAATGTTAAATAGATGCAAATTTTATTACTGGAGGATATTCATAGAAGTACCAGGCACGAGGAGCCTCGCAGATCTGGAAGCTCACAAAAGTTTTAAAGTTTAATCCTCGTGGCTGCACATCATCACATACCAGCCAAAAAGGGCAGTAAGGTGCCGTAAAATAGAGACAAAGATATACCTATCGCTAGTCTATGGTTTACTTAATCTCACTGATTTTATAGTTATTATTGGGCAGTCTAGCCTTGCGAGACAAAGTTACTATGTACAATGCAGTGATGTTCGCTGCGATTTCAGAGGATCGACTGTTCACAGAACACACCTATCTTAAGATGCGACGGCAAGCAAAAGATCTTTTAGGCTTCCCGATCCTGTCAACTGCTCCAATATTAACACGATAGTATGGATCACTACCGTATCCAGTCCGAGTCTGGAAAGCTCCCTCAGGAAGCTGATTGCTAGGTTTTGGAAAAGTATAGTCCGGGACTGGGGTCTGCTCTGGAGGCAATGCTGGGTAAAATTGTCTCCGGTGAGGCTCACCCCGAGGAGGCAGCTCAGGAAGCTGAGCTATCAGGAACTGGAGATACTGGTCTTGGCTCATATGTTGAAACTCCTCAGACCTCTTCTTGTAGATATTTGGCCCGTAGGAACCTGGGTCGATAGGAAGTCCTGTTGAGCTGATTATGACTGGAGGCGACTTTGATCTTCTTGTGATTCCGTCCCGGGCGGGTCGTGACGTGGCTCCCGAAGGATAATTGGAATTCGTAGCTGGCTGATAGCCCAAAGTGGACCCGCTTTGAAGATAGAAAGGGTGTGGGGAGTGAGGAAGGCGAACATAAACCATTTCGAACGAGGTCCCGGTATAAATGATTGGATGTGAAGAACGACTTGTATCCAGGTAGCCTGGATATACCCCCAAAACGAAAGTGGATATCCGCACAGACAAGGGGCTAGACTCTAAAGACTTGAGTACCGAAGGAGTGTTATTATGAGGCGGTCGCGGCCGAGTCTTCGGGGTCCTTACGCTATAGTTCTACGTCGAAATCAAGGGTTGGTAGCGTAGTCGTCGGCAAGAAAGTGAATGTGACGATACAGGTATATTTTTACGATTATGGGTATCACAACTGCCGACAGATCGTCTACCCAGTTTAGGTATATGGGGATATGTTTGGATATGTTGATGGCCAGATGCTTGTTTATTTGAGTATATGCAGGTACAGTTCAGTGTTGAAGCTATACAAGACACTTTGATCACCTGATTGGCTCTTCGCTCATATGAACGTCTTAAGTCTTAAGGTGATAAATTAGCAGGTTCGATCATGGCTCTAAGTGTTGATCTTTTGAACTGACAAAATTCATATTCTGGATTGACTTCGGATCGCTTTTGCAGATGTAACTACGTAGGGATACCAGAATCGAATCGAGCTATGCGCATAGGTACTTTGATCCGAATGCCAATAAAATGGCCAGTCAGGCTAGGAAAAAAAAACAAAGGAAAATAGAGAGTGGGAGAGCGATCGGGAGAACGACCATAGTCAAAACAATAAGCAATGAATATTCGCCATATACTTACCGACGGTTCGATAGAGAGCATCGATGTGAAGCTAGAGTTCAAGCTGGATTGAGGTTCAAAACTAGCCAGGAACTCGCGTACTCGTTTTAGAGCCGCTGCATGCCGACGCGACGCTAGCCATTCCATTCGGAGTTTGTACAGATATCATAGTGACTTTGAGGGGAGCGTAGAGCTGCGAGCATACATTGGATAACGGTAAACTCGCCTGACTCTAGGATGCTAGAAGAGGTAACACAAGCGCAAGGAAATCAACTAATCGCATCTGAGGGAGTGAGATCAGCGTAGCATTCGAGGAGCAAAAGAATTCGACTTGTTCTACCGGCAGAGGCGGGGTAATAAAAATGGACGTGTGCACCTGTCCCACCGCGTGTTTCGCATCTCTCCAAAGGATCGGAGAATCCCGCTTCTTCCCCATTGAAGCCCCGATCCTAGATGCCAGGAACATTGCAGGGGTCGATTCCAGAGAATCATCCTGGGCAGGATAGCGTCATAACGAGAACAGAGGACGTGGCCGAGTATTTAATCCGCTAAAAGCATCTAGAACTCGCTAGAGTATTGCAGTAATACTGGGAACGCCTCGGCTTGTGTCGAGAATGAACGCTAATGCCCAATAGCTAACAGCTAGTGATTATAATTTAGCACGAAATCCCGAACTTCAGAGGGGCGAAGGCAACCAATCGAAGAAAAGATTATGGCACTATAGATGCTCTATTCCCCACCTAAACGGAACCCCGCAAATTGGATCCTTTACCAGCTGGCACGAAAAATCAGGAAGGTGTAGGACAAGCAAAGCTGCCAGCATAGGCACTTGATTATACAAATGCGTTGTTGAGTGGGCTCCAGATCTTCCCTTCGCACTCACCTTCGTATTGCCGTTTAATACTATGTTAAAAATAGTTTAAAACGGAAGCCATAGTAATAGTAATAATAATCCTGCGGGCGGTACAATCAGATGTAAGGAAACCTTCCGGCCTCCTTCGCCTGTGATCTCAGCTCAGCCCAAAACATGACAAAGAGATTAGCTCGCGGAGTTGGCACGGCCAACAGGGTCGTTGGGAACGCAAAACCCTCAATGGCATGGTTCTCGTCTCACGCGAAATCATTCATAAAGAGAACATGGCTCCCCTTTTATTCCTATTTCCTCATAACGCTTCGTCCTTGACTTTGAAGCGGTCGCTTGGTGCCTACACTTCCAACGCCCCTTTGGCTTCCAGATGTTGAAGTGCAGACCTCAATAGGCCCTTCGGCGACTACGACCAGGCCCCCAACTCGCCACCAACTGTACATCCTTATCAGCAAAATATCGTTGGGACGCGCGCTGTCCGACCGCCTCAAAACGTGGTCTAGAGCCTGAAAATGTCCATATTAAAGGGACAGAATATCTCCGTCTTCGAACCTGGTGCAAAGTCGGGTTATCTCCAATTATTCTTCCCTCATCGAATTTCTTCCGATTGCTCCAGGTCCAAAGGATATCGGTAGGCCACGCAACCAGAATTCAACGTATTCTACTTTAGATCAAACTCTCCTCGCCACGGCTCCTTCGTTTTTTCTCAGCTTTTGGCTGGTCGCAAAGCCTCAGCTGAAACTCGGCTGTGCTGGGCGGTGGGCCGTTTCCATTGGTCAACTCTTTTGCTTCTTTTCGGCTCGTGATGTGGTACTTTGGTACCTGCATCAGCGTGAGAAGCCGGCGCGAAAAACGTCAAACTTTTGTATGCGTACGTCGAGGGCCAAAATGTCTCCGATCTGATATGTGCCGAATCGGACCGCCATAATGCCCAACTGGTGGCCATTCCGACCACTCGATGAAAAAATTTCTCGCCGGCTTGTTTCATCTGGGGAATTAGGCATTATTAATATGTTCTCCGGCGAAGTATAAAGAGAAGATGTCATCCTGTCCGTTTTGTCGGTTTGGCTGGGATTCCAAGTCCACCCTTTTCGATCCGACGAAATTTGAAGAGAAAAAAAAGTTGCAAAGAAAAAGAGCTAAAGCGTTTTAAAAAAATCAGTTCCCTACACACGATGGGACCGCAGTAAGTCCAGCCCCATTTATATATACCAGCCCATATTAATCCGGTCTGTCAAGGTTCCTCAGCTGATAGGTTTAGTTTTTATTCAGCTTGTCGAAATGGCGGTGGCAAAAGGACACATGATGACCAGGCAAGGTAGTACAACCCGCAACAGCAGCAACAACAAGCAGCAGCAGCAGCAGCAGCAAGCAACAAACACTCGCATGGCCGATCACACAACCTGTGCCGCAGCTGCAGTGCCCTGACGAAATACGCCTAACAGAGCCTCTAGCCTCTCCGTCTATCTGATTATGTCACACAGCCCCTACGACAGCCCGAATCCTCGATATTATTTTCCTCACGACTTTCCTGAGGCTTTTCATTCAATTTATGCGCCTGTTCACAGGTAGATTTTTGTGTGGAGGATCATCTTACAATTTTTGGTAGTTGGGTTGGCCTCGGGGAGGGGGCCTTAAGGCCTGCCTCCGAGCCCGCGAGCAGTCTTGCACTAAACACAGCTTGTACCTATACCACCACCCATTTTTCGTTGCGACATCGGCCAACAGTTAAAATGCGGCATATTCGAAAGCTGGGCCCGACGGGCGGTGCGACTGCAAGGGCATTTACTGCGGCATGAGCCTCAATGCAACCACCCGTTACGTAACTGCTAGCAGCACACTCACGAAAAGGTTCCCGGGGGATTGTGGTAACCTAGCTAGCGTGAAGGATCCGGAAGGAATCGCTATCCTCACGGGTACAGATGTCGGGAGTCCCACGGGCAAAGCCAAGGGTTTGCATGGGCAGGAAGAGCCGCGAGGAGGATCGCAGGGGAGGTGCAGGAGCTTATTTGGACATCCTCCCTAAATTCCCAGCTGGGTGGCTCGCGGAGGTCTCAAGGATGACAGGCTTAAGAGGAGTCTAGAAAACGCGAGTGTCAGGCCCGCTCGAACGATCACAGAGACCACGTCAATTGGCTGCTTCGGAACCCCACGTGGGAAATGACAAGCAGGCACAACCAGCAGCTAACGATCAGGGCTAACCCGGCCCATTGGCGTCATCGTCAAAGGAAAAGGTGCACCTTGAAGTGATAGTGAATGCATAACCGAAAAAAAAAAACAAACCATCAAGCTAAAATCCCAGATGCAGTCAATTCGGTAGCTCAAGGTCGCACAGGCATGAACCCAGAGCATCGGGAAACCGCATCGCAATCAAGGATTCAAGGATTGCAGGAATTGCGCACGTGCCAGCTTGCTTTCCTTGCGCCAAAATGGCGCCAGCACAGGCCAAATGTTTAACATTTGCCATACTTATGCTCCCCAATTTTGGGGGTTGCACGTATTTTTTGTGGCTTGCAGATCCATGAAGAAATCGAACAGGTTGTTGTGCAGCCCCGTAACTCGAACCTCAAGCTGAAGAAAGTTGCCGGATTTGGTCTTCCAAAAACCCCAACTTTTTACCTGCCGCTAGCACATACAGCAGAGCGCAGTCGGGACATGGCGTCCAGAGCTGAGAGCAGGAATGTGATATATGACCAAGAATCCATGGAGAAAATTTTTTTTTTCCTTGGACAGTGGGGGCCAGGTGGATAAAGAGGTTTCTCGGACCATATCTGTAAATGAGGGGTTCTGTGTTACCCAAAGAGCCCATTTCGGATCACCAGGGTTATAACCAGGCTTTTTGGCTAGATTGCCCCTTAGAGGTTGTCCTCCCTTCGGCCCAACCATTTTCTTGGGGCGGATTTTTAAGCTTTCATTCTTCCTTTAATTCCTCTATACCTATATCTAACCAATAACTACTATAAAATTCTCACTCGAAGTGCACCCACCTCTTACCACCAACCCCACAGATCCAGATATTACGGTCCCGTTTTAAGAACCCATAGTTTAATATTTCAAAGATTCTAAATCCTGAGTCGGATACGCCTTTTTCGATTTAGCGGCGTGGAGGTTCGGCCTACTGATTATGGATCTATACACGAAATGTCGATATCGACCGGGGGAGTTATACGGGCAGAGCAATACTCAATCCCATAAACAATCAAATCCACCCTCTTCACTGAGAATTTATTGTGATATACGCTAAGCAACTTACAGGATGCATTCAAATGTTTTTCTAATACAGGTCCTCAGTCCTAAAACGGACGTAAATGTCTAGCAAGGCACGACTCACTCAGACACCATAGGCGAGATTCCTTGTCGGCTCTCGAAGCACCCGAGGGGTTGGCAGACCCAGAACGCTTGAAAAAAGCACTGTAGTGACTTCCTATAGTCTCCAGTTCCCTCCTATAGTCACTAAGAAATCAAC
This sequence comes from Dactylella cylindrospora, assembly GCA_012184295.1. Taxonomy (NCBI): domain Eukaryota; kingdom Fungi; phylum Ascomycota; class Orbiliomycetes; order Orbiliales; family Orbiliaceae; genus Dactylella; species Dactylella cylindrospora. The sequence goes on from LDUD01000032.1 coordinate 322,252, forward strand.
TTTCAGAAATTTTACGGACGTCAAGGAGAGTACTTTGGTGGTTCTAACTGTCGCACCCGCTGAGCCACGGTTAGGCTACGACTAGCATTCAAGGCAAGCCTGACGACTTCGTCTAGAAGATTTTACACTTCCAAATCAGTGGGGGTCTGCTACGGGGCCTAAAAAACGTTTCCATCCAATATTCCGAAGGTTCTTCATCAAATTCGGCGATAGAGCGGCAGCAACCCCCACCCCGACCGAGTCGAACTGATATCCCGATCCTCAAACAGGGCCCCACGTTCACAGACAGTGATCTATTCTTGCTCTGCCATGTATTTTTGATATATCACCTTCTCTGGGTGCTGTTCCGAAGGCCTAGGTTCAGGATTATCAACCCTCCACCGCGGCCGTTCCCTGCAACACAAATTTTCTTGGGATGTCGACCGAACAGTGTTTTGCAACGATGTCGACGGTATAAAGACCAATCGGATCGAAAGGCAAAATGCGGGGAAACGGCGTGTTAAATGGCTCTTGGGCTGAGACTTCAAGGTTTGATTCGTGCGACCGAATCAGCGTTGACGTCTTGACCGGGGAGAGCTTGGTTCGATTGCCGAGATATAAACGACTCGACCCCAGATTCTTCCTATGATTTTACCAAGCAGGGGGCCCTGGTACAAGTACTAGGTCGCCCTCCGTTGTTGCCAGTCTAAATTAGTTTTGCTACCATCCGTTGGTTGTTTTGCTCTTCAGAGCGACAGCAACAGTTGTGTTAGCTTGGTATCATATCAGCATAACGTGATAATTGACTAACATCAACCTTAAACACTAGGCTATAGCGATGGTAACCAGGACATAGATTGCTTAACCGCGGAGAGCCATACTATTCGCTCTTCTGTACAGCTTATATATGTATAAGCCGCCCAGCATTACGCCTCAAACGTGGAAACTCTGCGTAATATTGCAAATTAGTCCTACGTTAACGGCAGCCCAGGAGCATCCACCTGCAGCTCCCCTTTCGCATAACCCCCAGCAGGAAACCTTACCACTCATCGTATTAATCCCATTCCATACTCCCATACCGAAGCATCTCGCCTACGAGGCTTCCGCGATTAATTTGTCAATCTATTAGTATTTGTACCCAAGCCTTGGCTTGTCATTCCTTGCCGTTAGCTAGCCCCTACTTCTATTAATTCTTTGCTGTTGGACGCATATATCCTTGTGACCCTAGTATGCATTGCTAATCTACTGCAGTGTATGTTACATTCCTAGCAGAAACTGCATCCCCCGCTGTTACAAACACTGCATCCACGTGGCTGCGAGAATAAACCCCGGCCAACGTACATCACCTTAAGCCTGCTTTTCCATTCACCTACGTGCTACTCACAATACAGACTTCCGATCGTAGGATATAGTTGAAAATTCATATTTTGATTCTCGTGCACACACAGAGGCTTAATTGGCCACCTCGTAACCCACAATTACTTTTCTGCAGGGTTGATACCTGCCCCCTAGACGATTATAAATCTCAAAAGGCTACGATCATCAAGTAATTCTTAAGCGAAGATGATTGGATTGTGCTCCAGGGCAAAGGAATAATAAGGTGTGCTGGCCGTAAATGTCAGCCCTAGCAATCCATGAAGAGGGCGCCTCCCTGCTAGTGGTTCATGAGGAAAAGTTTCAGGATAACTCAGGGCCTCCTTAGTGCGAATGACCGATGCATCGCCTCACAGGCCCAAAAAATAGTACAAGGACGGGGTCGGAGCTTGCAAATGAGTGTACTCCCCGGTAAGGGGCTATTCAGTCATCACCGTTCCCGGTGGATGAGGTAGTCACGACTCTGTTTCAGCATAGAGAGTCGTTGAGATTCCAGTGCAGTCACTGGGCATAGCCTACTGTCACAAGTATATCTCTAATTCCCAATTTTTCAGCAGTTACTATAGTCTCTAGACAAGTCTATGATAAGCTATATTTCGCCAGTTCCGTCATCATCGCCATTACGACTGGTCAACCTTTTCACAATTAATGTAGGCCGAAATATAGACACCACGGCTCTAAAATTCTACGATTATGTGTTGCCATGTGGTATACACCCCCCACTGTAACACTAGGATTCCTTGTGCGACCAGAGCTTATCTAAGAAGATAGCTCCCCCGTCGGATCTTGATACGGAAACCTATTGGCTGTACCCCCTCGGGATAACTTTACTCAATCCAGCCAGGTGCATGGATATAGAGAGGGAGACATCAGAAAGACGGGATCAAAAAACGTTCAACCCACGGGTACTGTCGACGGGATATTTTAACCCTATCTGGAAATACCGCCTGCATCCAGTCTGCTGTGGTTCTTATTGTGGGACCTTAACTTTCGCGCTGTCGACGAATCGATAAGGTTGTGTTTAATGTTTGGGGCAAGCAACCTTTTTGAGTTTTAACGGTGACCCGGGATGATATAGGCCCGCAGATGTGCGAAGGTTCGTACATGTACAGCGCTGCTAGTACTTGCGGTTCGAATTAAGAGACGGCCGGTAGAGTAATTTACGTGATCATAACTCCGGCACCTAGAAGACTTGATATGAGAGAAATGAACATTCCGATTGAGACATTAAAGACCAGGCTAGAGGGAAAAGTCTAATTACTAGGCTTCTAACCGCTTAGATCTACGGAGGGATATCACCCTTTACGTAAGAACTACCCGAGCCATACGTATCAAAATGTTCCAAGATTCTTATAAGGATATAGGAAGATGCTATCCCTCCTCTTCGAAGAATATAATATACATAACAATTGGTTCCGATGATACCAACCTCGTTCTGGAATACATTTCCAGGTCATCTCGACATCCTCGAGCCCCTCCATATACAACATCAACAACACAAGGAATATTAGAAACAGCGGGTTCTAAGCACTCACTCGCACTGTCTGTCTAGAGTCAGCACTACATAAACCTTGCCCACGAGCTAAGGCTAATGTATTATAAAACCGAAGGGACTCAGATACGCAGCTTCTATACACCATTAACTCTGGCTTCCCAAGCAGCTATCTGTATTGCGAAAGAAGAATTACTCTAAATTTTAACTTGCTTTAGTCCAAAATGGATTCTGTCGGGCGGGTTCTCTGGCATACTTTTGCCAATGTAAACACCGTTTACATTGCCATAGTCTCTTTAGGGATACCAGTAGTTCTTCTCTACATTTTAACCACTGCGTCCAGAAAGTCAACAGAGGCCGCGTTTCCAGCTAAGAATTTCTCAGTCGAAAACGCTCTCCCACCTCTCCTCCCAAAGTCTGCCTCTCTAGGTCCTCCCAAATACCCACCCTTACGCGCATCTCCCGCATCCGCCAAATCACCTACTTCTCCTACCTCTCCTACTTCTCACCTGCTAAACGCTCCACTGGTTCACTACACCCCCGCTGAAATCGCCTCCTTCGGTGATTTTCCCGACTACGCATCCCTCACCGGCGTTCCGCTTCCAGATCCGTACCCAGAGTTCAATATTGCCACGGCAAAACCACGGCCCTACCGTCCGTTCCGATGGGCCTACCACCAAACAATGTCCCTAACTAAAATGGAGCCTAACTGGTGGCTTGAACTAGAGGATACTTACAAAGAGAGGATAGATCAAAGAAAAAGGTTGTTCGAAGAGTATGGAGACAAGATTATTCAGGCGCTCCCTGGAACGGAGCTAGCGAGCAAAGAGTTGATGGAAATGGTGGTTCAGTTTCTCTGCGCTAGATACCCGCAATATTTTTCACTGTCTACAACTTCCGCCAACGGCAAGAATATCTATACTCTTCACAACAAGATCTTAGAACAGACATTTGAAGTAAACTCGATGGACCCGCTGCATGTTATATTTTATAATGTTCCCGAGGATTTTATAATCGTTATGAAGGATGACTTGACCGAAAAGTATACATTCAAAGCTGGGGTTATATGCAGCAGCATCGGGTGGGACGTTAGCACCAAGATCGGGAAGGAGCTGGCAATGGTGCACACGCCCGTGCCTGAGTACAAAGAAAAGATGGCAATGAGCATGGACCGGTAATCACCTCTCCATGCATGTGCAAATTGCTCTCTCGATGAACTGATAGTACTAATAACGCTCAAACAAATAGCTACTTTTCTAAAATGCCCACCAACAAACCTATCCAGCGCGGTTCCTGGGGTCTAGAAATAGACCAACCGCTCTTCGTCCCTCCCGGTTCCCCTCTCGAACATGACCGAACCTTCCAATCACCCAGCCTCCAAGAATCCTCTCTTCATCTCCGCGTAGACTGGCAAACGCTCCGTCGCCTGCCCCTCTCCAACGCCATCGTCTTCAACTACAAGGCTTTATTCACACCAATGTCCGAGTTTGCGGATGAACCGGGGATTCCGGCGTTGGTGGGAAAGGTGGTAAAGGAAGGGAATAAGAAGATTATGGAGTATAAGGGGACGTGGCATGTAGAGCATGTAGCTTTGCCAATGTTGGAGAGGATGGGGAGGGAGCAGATTGAACGAGGAATTTGGGAGGAAGGGAGGGAGGTGAAAACAATGGATGAGAGTCCGTTTTATAAAGGGTGGGAGGAGAAGTGGCACCGACAGCAGGGATTTTAGTCTTCCATACAGACTTTGGGGTGTATAAAACGAAGCGACCTGAGAGATAAGACGTAGGATGTACATGTTTTTTTTACAATTGTAGTGAGTATTTCAAGCGTGATTTCCGGGAGGTATTAGATATTATTTCCCATATAGTAACCTTGTTAGTCAGTGTATAAGCAAAATTCCCATAAAACTCCATTGCAAATGCCGCCACATTCTATGAAACTTTCAAGATGCAAGACGCATATAGTACATGGTATATCCTCAAGGTATATCCAAACCAACCAATCCGGCATAGTTAGTCGTACCACGGACCTCCACCTCCATCGTCATCACCATAGTCCACGTCTCCATCCCCATCATCAAAGTATTGTTCTGCATTGTAATCCCCCTCCTCGTCGTCCTGATACTCATCTTCATCTTCGCCTTCCTCTTCTCTCTCCTCGTCGTCTTCTTCGTCTCCATCGCCGTCGGAGATTGCCTCCTCCTCTTCGTTAAGGTTCATAAGTTTCTTCAATGCAGACTGTTTCTCCCTCTCCCGTTCCTCATCTCCCTCACCATCCTCCCCATCCGAGCCGTCTGAATCGTGATGAAAGCCTCCATTGGGTAGTGAAGTATTCAAACTCGATATGAGTAATCGCTTCTGCAGCTTCTTCCCATTCACCACGGCCTTTTCTCCACCACCTAGACCAGGATCCATAGTCTCCCATAGCTCCACCGGGAAAAACTCGACGACGTAGGGTCGAGAGTCTAATTTCGGCACTTTCCGCTTCTGCTTGTGATACTTTTTCGCCGAATATGTGACGACATCTTCGAAGGGGTCCTCCAGGCCTCGCTTCTTGCCAAGGACGGTGTACAGTGGCCCATTGTGGATTTTCTCTCGGTGGTCGCGGAAACGTGCGATATGGATGCGTTCGGTTGATGTTAAGGGATCCTGGAACGGGATGGTGTAATTCTAGTGGGTAGGGATAAAGTGGTTAGTACTTTTATCGGTGTGGTGCGTCGTGGCAATCCGTTGAATAAACATACAGGAAACTGCTCGGTGGGACCAAAATCCGGCTTGACTTCGAGATCTCTTGGGATCAGTGGACCGCCACCTGGCTTTGTGGCACCTCCTCCACGGCCACCTCGGAAACCGCCTCGTCCGCCTCTAAAGGCCATTGCATTGGAGTGATGGCGGTGGTCAGGATGTTTATTTGCGGCTATCTCTGTCGCGGATCAGATTGGTGGTTTTGTCGGGTTTGCATTTGGTGATTCATGTTCATGTTGAAGAAACAAAGATTAGTTGAAGCGGATGAGCATGCGAATGAATCAAAAGTTTGACTTGCCGCGAGTGGAAGCCACTAAGCCGTTTTAGGACTAGTTGTGGTACATTTCCTAATCCGGAAGTGGCCGATTAAAACTGGTCGCCGTTGTTGGCCTCCCTTTTGATTTCAAACCCAACATCACCTCATCCTCTCTCGCCCTCCTCTTCTTCCTCCCGCTATCGGCTTCCCCTGAATACAAACTACTCTTCAACGTTCAAACACCGCTATATAGAGGTCAGGTGGATCTCTATTCTATACTGATCAAAGGAATCGGTTTAAAAACTTATATTCGCATCCCTCTCGACTTGCCGCTTCTGACATCACCAATCACCTCCTCTCGACATCTAACGAAAAATTTTTGACGGCGGCAACATCGGCGCGATGGCAGGAATGCCCGATACTGCAAAGAACCTCCAGGCCCACCTGGAAGGCTTCACAAATAGCACTGACCTCGATGTCAAACTAGTAGACACCTTCCGATTACAGCTGAACGGTACCTTGTTCCCCTATCCCTACCCCTCCTTATCGATAGCTGGACCGATTGCTAATATCTCGTTATAAATTCAGAGGATAGTCGCAAAGCCGCATTACCCATCTTTTTACCTCTGCTCACTAAGACTCTGCCGCTTACCAGCAGCCCACAGCCCCTATGCGCCCTTCTCATTGCCCTCCTTGAACCTATCCCGTTCAACGAGCTGCTCAACCTCACAACACCAGCTGAAATTCTTCCCACTTTAAGCTTTCCGAATGCCCACATACAGTTAATGGGCCTCAAGCTATTACAAAAAGCCACAGCGACAGCTTCTTCTGCTCATGCTCTAGCTAGCCATCCCGATCTTGTCGCATCAATCGTCAACCTATCCCTTGTCGCCTCCAATACCGAAGTCGCCGATCTCGCCTCTAAAATCCTCCTCGACCTTCTTGCAGTGGATTCTGTTGGACCAGCTGGCGTAGGCGAAGGACTGATCTGGCGCCGCGTCTTCGGCGACAAGGATATCTACCAATCCTTCTTCGACAACTGCTCCTGGCGCAACAAGTCAGCATCAATGTCCCGCGCCGAAAAGACTCTCGCACAAGCCCGTCTCCTAGCTATGCTACCAAAGATGGCAGGTCTAAACTGGGACATGGTATCCCGCTCACATTTCCCGCAGGTAGAAGCGAGATTCGAAGGGGAGGGGACTCTTGACGGATTACTGGGATTCGCGACTGCCATGGTAGAGATGGAATTCGACGTTTTGATGTATATGACCGTCATTGAGTTTTATTCCGAATTTCTACTAGTTTGTCCGACACCGGAGAAGGGGGCCATTGGAGACAAGGTATATTCGACATCGAAAGGACTAGAATACTTGATTGCGAACAATAGGCACCAAACAACCGTATCACTATATACTACTCCACCAAGCGAACAATCCGACCAATTCACCGCATCATTCTTGACAAGCAGGTCAGCTAGGTATATTGCTACATATGCGACACATTTCCCGAGTCACCTTCGAGAAGCGAGGGATTTGCTACCAAAGCTGCTAAAGGCGTTGAAGAGTTACATCCCCGGTCCGACTGGCCAGGGTCCTCATAGTCCGAGCTTACACCTGTTAGCCAGTCTGCCGCCAACCGAGATTGGTGGGATAGTTATCGATATTCCCTTAGCCCCCCCTCACCCAGATTATCTCAAAACTCTTGCGACAGTTCTCCCAGGCGATGAAAAACTATACAAGACATACCTGGCGAAAAACCCCAGCTTTTACAAGAAACTTGTCGAGTACGCAAGTGTTATTGCGTTAAAGGAGAACGCCCAGGCAAGCTTGAGAATGCTAAAAGGCTTGGCGTCGACAACGTTCGGGCTTAGGGATGTTGTGGGGAGCACCGGGGTTATGGAGTTTTTGGTGACGGTACCTCAGAGAGTCAATATTGCCGCAGGAAGGGGAGGAGATGAAGGTAGCGCTTACGCGATTGCCAGGAGCAGATGGGAGGCTATTGAGGTGGTTGCAAAGGGCATGGCCAGCGGAGGTGCGGAATACGAGAACGCCAGGAGGGTATGGGGCAAGGTTGTCAATGAGAGGGTGCAAGGTGGCGTTTATGGAGTTGGTGCCGGTGGATTGAATGGCCCTGGAGGCAGCTTAGCTTGGGAAGGGATGTAAATTTTCTTGCAAAGATACGGGGGAGAGAGGATTATGTTGAACGAATTAGTTACGACAGGGTGCGGAAGTCACGGCATATTGATAATGCCGCAGGCCACGCGATCACGCAAATATTATTTTGGGCAAGGATTTTCGGAACAGTCATTTATCTTTTTTTCTTTTTTTCTTCTTTCCTTGAATTTTTTTTTTAATTACCGGTGGGAGGGGGGAACTTTTAGCATTTCTATGGAGTTCATAATGTTCATATTCAAACCTTTGTTCCTCTCTTTGCTCGTGGCCTTTCTCGATCACGCTTCTCCCTCTTTTTTTTTTTTTTT
>LDUD01000032.1:338216-358686 GCA_012184295.1 Dactylella cylindrospora
AGTAGGGCAACAGCGCACAGCAAGGCAAGCAAGCAAAAAGCAGCTGGAAAGTTTCGTTGGTGGAGCTGATAGCACCACCGCCGACGAGGGTTGTGTGTGTGGCCAGCCGGCCAGCCAGCAGGTAGCTGTACTGTCCGTATCAGGTAGGCCTCCCATACCAACAAGGGACAAGCTACCCAACCAGCTCAGCTAGGGCAAGTAGCTCCACTCAAGCTCCACCCAGCAAGCTCCAAAAGGTACAAAAGGTATCGGTACAAAGTCCGAGTCAAGCACCCCGTCAAACACACACACACGCATACACACAACCCTCGCCACCCCACGACAGACAGCCTGTCATCCTATTTCACCGACTCTAGCGTAGACCGACATGACAGGGAATTGGCATATGAACACCTATCCACAAGTCACGCAGGAAAAAAAAAACTTTTCTTTGCTAGGTGGGCGACAGCTTCAAGCAAACAAAACAGAGCAGGCAAAAAAAAAAACCTCTTGCGAAAAAAAAAGAATAAAACGACAACGAAGCAAGGATTCGGATAAAACAAACCTCGTTGATCAAAGAGGAAATCCCACGTAGACAGACGTGTAGAAAAAATGTTATTGTGATTTGATTCGTGTTTGCGAAAAGAAATTTGAAAAAAAACTCTTTTTTTATACGAGGTGTATGAGCAACCAGACAAGGAGTCACACGACGGTGTATAAAAAATTTTGTGTTATAAGAAAGTGGTTGCGGCGTCGAGGAAAAGAAAACAAACGGTCCTAGCTCTGCCGGAGATTTGTAGGGCACGTGAAAAAATAAATTTTTACTACGAACTTTTTTTTTGAAAGAGTATTTTTTATAGAATGGTTTTAATTCTGTTTTTGCTTAATTGTCGTGAGGGCTTTATCGTAATATCGTCGTTGGTTGTAAAAGGGGTTTGGCAGCTCGAATGGAAGCTGACCGGTTGGCTGTGTTTGATATTGTCCGGGAGTCGAATATAAATCCCTTTCAAGGAACAAGGGAGAAGAGATCGATTCGTAAGGGAGGAATCGTCGAGAGAGGAAGGGAGGAGGAGGGAAAAGGGTTGGAGGAGACCTTTTGAAGAATTTGGCGGTGGAAAAGGTATTATCGGCTGGTACGTAGCTGGCTTCTTGTTGAAATTGACTGTAAAGAGAGAAGAGAAGAAGAAGAAGAAGAAGAAGAGGAAAGAAGAGAAGAGGAAGGGGGTTTTGTGTGGTAGATATATTTGCCTACAACAAAAAAAAAAAAAAAGGTTAAAATCTCGCTCGTTTCGATCTGTGTGGGTTGAGCCCAAAAGGAAAAAAAAAAAAAAAAAGGTGTGCGTGAAGACCAGCCAGATGGGTGGGCGTGGTAGGTAGACCAGGTGGATGGGTTGTGGGTGTGGTGCGGTGCAGTGCAGTGCATCGGTCGAGTCAATGCGAATCCGCACCAATTACCCAACCGGATTGGCTGCCAGACTGGTCAATTTGGAGCAGCAGATAGATGCATGCTCAGGGCGAGGATCCAATCGCTGCCGGACAGAACAAAGACACGCTTCCTCCACCAGCCCCCCAAAAAATGAAGGTCAAATGAAGGTAAGGACCATCACCAACAGATATATCACATCTATCCACGACACTCCATGTTCTAGCTCCAAAATCTCCCCCAGTTGAGTACTTAGCTATCCCCCTGAAGCTTTGACAACTCGACCTGGATAAGGGAGCTTGCTGGGTGGGTACAGGTAATAACAGAGTGTGACAAGTGAATCGAAACAGGAGGCGTGAAACTTCTCAAAACCTCCCAAGCAGCACAGACAGCTAGCAGCAGCAGCAGCAGCAACTTCCAAGGGATTCACCCATCAGCAGGGAATTGGGTCCATGGACAGCTCATGAATCAGAAACTTAAACTTCCATCCATCATGAATATAGAATCCCCATCCTGGACCCATATCCGACCAACCTCCCTCCCTCCCTCCAAGCCTGCCAGCAATACAACGGATCCATATCACTTTCGGCAGCTAATCCACCCGGCTATCGATTCCATTTCCCAAAAAACGGACAATTTAACTTTTTCTGGCTGCTAGCTTCCAGCTTGGCTCTGCGAACGCGACCCGACAAGCTGATGGGTGCTGCTGCTGTGGAACCGCAAGTTTCCAACAGCTTAGATTCGAAAGCTATCCCCCTGAGCTTACGACTGACACCCCGGCTCCAGATCCCCCTTCCAATCATCATTGCAGCTCTCTTTTGCCCCTCCAGCTGCAACTCCCGTCGTCTACATCACCAGATGTACCAGTGGAACCTCGACCTCCACCCAGAATTAGAATCTGGAATAGCAGCCGTATCCATCGGACAATTTTTATCTTTCTCTTCTCTCTCTCTTCTTACTACCCCCTTCTAAAACCTGCAAGCTAGAGAAAATCACCAGCCTCTCGCTTCCAATTGGCTTAAAAAAAAACAGTCTTTGGCCGCTTAGGGCAAAATGTCCATCCCTTCAATCCCTGCTCATGCATGACGGATTTTTCGGACCACAGAATCATCCAGAAGGCCCAGCCTGATGTTACCGTTTACCCTTAATTTGCTTTTTTCCCCTTCTTTTCTCTTTCATCTTTTCGTTTCGCGCGGTGGCTCACACGGCTTTAGCGAACACCTGGGCATTTTCTTGGTAGCACACTTTCTTTTGATATCAACGGCTTTATCATTTCGTGACGCAGGATCCGGACAACAAAAAAGTCATGAAAGAATTTGGAGAGAAAAGAATTCAGGATTCGACAAAAGTGAAAGGAATAAAAAGAGCTGCAAGAAGGGTACATTTTGCTAACTTGGACGAAAAACGGGTCATGCAGGTATGAGTAAATGAATATGAAAAATTTCAATATGGCAATATGGCAAAAGAATCCCTCGAAATTTAGCAGAAACAGCCTTGCCTTCTTCACAACTTCAGACAGCCACCAACTAGAGCTATAACAAATTTAATAACAACGACTAAAACGTCGATGCGGCAAGCCTACTGGCCGCATTCCTAGCATCCACCCTATCGTCATCATCTGCCTCCTCCTCGACCCCCTTCAAAACTCGACTCTTACCATCATCCACTCCGGCAGCTACACCGCCATTGGTCGCGGTCCCAGGGCTCATAACCATATTTGCCGCACTAGCCCTATTAATACCTGGACCATTACTCCTTGAGACACCACTCCATGCGTCCCCTCTTGGACCTTGCGAGGCAGCTAAGCTAGTTCTTCGTACAGGCGGATGGCTTTCTCTTCCAAGCCTTGAAAGACCACCGGAACTATCAATGTTTCTGATATCAGGTCGAACATTCTCTAGTGTAGCCAAGATCCTTCGCTCCGCTTCAATCTGGCGGAGAGTGTAATCCCTAATGCTTGCCCTCAAGTCATTCGCCGTCCTGTGGAACCACCTCCTCTGCTCGATCAACAAGTTTGAAGTAACCCTATTAACCTTCGCTTGCAAATGCGTCTCCTGAGACCGCGCCTCGTCAAGTGCCTGAATAGCCTCATCTACCTTGTCGCTTCTCACCGAGCTGGAGATCTTTAATCTATCCGCACTTTGCAACCGTGTCCTCGTAGTAGTTTGAGCATTAAGCAATTCTCGCATCAAGATGTGACGATTAGTAAGCGTTTCTTTTACGATAAATGCGTCGGAGGAGTGGTAATTGAAAGGGTCGCCCAAGGTTGTCGCTTCGGCCGTGGCTTGCGCGGCTGCCTGGTCGCCAACGGATTGAACCGTCTTGCCGAGCTTTCGGAGAGCTAGAGAAAGACCATTATGGGTGGTGAGGGCCGGGTCGGCAATACCACCCATCTTGACTCCGAGGTCTGAGAGTGCAAGTGCGAGGGCTGCAACCGTTGTTAGCCTTGTAGCTACTACCAATGAAATATAATCAACATACCCCTCCTAGACTTGACAACTCGATCCACCTTTTGACCTCCTTCCATCGTTCCCAAATAGAAAGCCTTAACAATTGGTCTAGCATCGGCCAGCTCAAGGGTATCATCCGGCGGAGGGGCGAATTGCTTAATCATCTTCCTCCTCACACCGGTAGCCGGTTGCGATTTTCTCACCACCGGCGAATACCCGAAATCACTCTCCACAAAGTATACCATCTCCTCATCTCGCATCAAAACCTCATTACCGCAGATGTAATTCAGCCATCGTTGCATGCTAGCCCGGACTCGAACCTCGTCTTCCTCGGTGCCAACACCGGCGGAGGTATTCGGAGGTGGAACAGCCGGGACGAAGCATTCCGGGTTGGAGGAGACGAGATGGTTGGCTAGCTTAACAAATTCGTTGTGGGTACGGCGGACGTCGCGGAATTGGGTGGTCCGGAATTTAGGGAGGTTAGTCTATTCGTCGATGACTCCATAGTTAGCTTTCCCAGCTCCTTCATTTTCTATAGTCTCACGGGGAGGCCTATCAAGCTTGTGGTTCATACATGAACATCAAATCTCAGAATAGGATCCTTCCTTCCCGTCCTCTCCAACCCTGTAATCTTTGCCCGTAGCTTATAGGTAACAGCCGGTTTCTGCTGCCCCGCCTGCTTGGAACTGCTTCGCTGCTGCGGCTCTGGGGGCCTAAACGGCGCCGGCCTTCCACCCGCAGCAGCCGCAGCTGCTCCCGTCGCTTCCGGCGACTCTGGACTAGCCTGGATCACCGGGTCATGGAATGGTGGAGGGGTGGTCGGTGTGAACGGCGGCGGGGATGAAGGGTCGGAAGGGCTGATGGCGCTGGCAGGGCCGGTAGGCGTGATGGGGCGGTGAAAACCATCGTGTTCATCAGGGTCGCCAAAGCCACCGCGGTTTATCGCGGAGTAGTCCATCTTGGGATATTAGTAGCGAAGTTGCGGATAGCTTCAATTGTTGGAATTAGAATTAGCGTCCTGTTTCAAAACATCCGCCTGCCTTGCAGCTGGCAAAAATTGTCGGAAGTGGGGAGAGGAAGCGCGCTATTCGCTTCAGAGGGATCAAAGACGTCGAGATGCCTTGGCGAAGGATGCCCTCGTGATGGTGGTGACGATTATATTAGAGATGATTTTTGCATGTGCGGTCAAGTTGTGGAGGTTACGAATACAACTAGATGAGGAGACGGACAAAAGCTCCGTTTGGTTAGCCCGCAAGCTTGCTCTTCTTGGCCGACGACGGTTCTTCGCTTTCCAACACAGAACACCACAAAAACCCTTCAACCCGGACCACACATGACACCACTCTCACATACTTGATTAGAGGAAACTCGATCTTGAGGAGGAATTATGTCTTGAAAAGCTTCAAACCCAATATTTGGATTCTCGGGGCATTCTGCAGAGTGGTTATCTGTCTCCAAACCGTCAATTGCCGCCGAATTTCAATATGCCGCTCCTAGGCGTCCGTTCGACGACGTCATGGGCGCGAGTCTTACGACAAGCAGGTACCAGTAATAGGATAACAGCTGGACATGTTTGCACACGGGGTCGAGCAATTGGGTCTAGGCGGTTGTTATCAACAAGCCCGAGGCTTCAAGCCGCCATCCAAGATTCCAAAGTCAATCTTAAGCATGTCCGAAACATCGGAATCATTGCTCATATTGATGCTGTACGCCTCAAGCCTCCCTTGTCACTAAGCACACAAGCACTAACATGAATCTGAGCTTAGGGCAAAACAACGACAACAGAGCGTATGCTCTTTTATAGCGGCACGACCAACCGGATAGGAGGTACACCAAGCCAGCGTCCAGTCAAAAATATGAAGTATCAAACTTCTCACGCTACCATACTATCCAGTCAGTCGCACCAAACTAGCTACTAACATGGTATTTCCACCTCCCTAGACGTCGATGAAGGTTCCACGGTCATGGATTACCTACCGGAGGAGAAGCAGCGAGGGATAACCATTACTTCGGCCGCTATTACTCTTGAATGGCCACCTGCTCCGCCCCACAATACAACGCCTGACATCCTTTCCAAACCGATTCACACCATAAATTTGATAGATACGCCTGGCCATGCCGATTTTACTTTTGAAGTGGAGCGTTCTATTCGAGTTCTAGACGGAGCGGTCACAATTCTCGATGGTGTTGCCGGTGTGGAAGCCCAAACCGAGACTGTGTGGAGACAAGCAGATCGGTATCACATTCCAAGAATAATATATGTCAACAAGATGGATCGTGAAGGTGCTGTCTTTGGCAGGGTCGTCAAAGATATCGCGGCAAGGTTGAACATCTGGCCGGCTGTAACACAAATACCAGCCTTCAGTCTTGTGAAAAGGGAGGCTGGGACTCAGGATGAGGTCTTTGGCGGTGTTGTGGATTTAGTTCATATGAACGTCATAACTTGGAAGGGTGAAACGGAAGGGAGAGACATAGGGTTAACAAAACTCGAAACTGTGAAAGACAAGTATCCAGAATTATACGAGGAGGCCATCAAAGCTAGGACAGCTCTGGTCGAACTACTTGCTGAGTGGGATGAGGCGATACTATCGAAATTCATAGAGACAGAAGACCAATCCAACATAACGCCTGAGGATCTAAAAAGGGCATTACGATATTGTACGCTCAATCCACATACTAGGGTCATACCGGTTCTTATGGGAGCTTCAAGGGTGAATATGGGGGTTCAACCAGTTCTAGATTCGGTGTTGGATTACCTACCAGACCCAAACGAATGCGGTAAAAACAAGATCCCCGTAACGGTAAGAGGAGAGAAAGCGTTGCTGGATGCTCAGGAAAATAGCAAAGTCTGTGCACTTGTATTCAAGGTTATGCATGACCCTCGCCGAGGCATGTTGTCATACGTCCGAGTGTATTCAGGTAAGATATTCTCCCCGGACGCCAATACGTGGTTATGGCTAATTCAATAGGCACTCTTCGCCACGGTGACATGCTTTTCAATACCACCCTCCAACAACGCGAACGAGCTTTAAAGCTTTTGCGAATGTATGCCAATGAAGCTACCGAAATTGATTGCATCCGTACGGGTCATATTGGTGTCATCGTTAATTATAAGCATTCCCGAACGGGTGATACCCTGATTCACGCGGACTCCGTTACGAATCTCCAACAATCGAGTTTACATAACTATAAGCATCACAAGCGTGAAAAGAAGTTTAAAAAGAAGCACGAAAAGGAAGGAAAGGGGATCGATCCATTAACCGATGCTACGCTGCAACTTCGACCTATCGATGTTCCACCTCCCGTCTTCTTTGCTAGTCTGGAACCCAACTCTATGGCTGATGAGAAGGGTATGCAGGATGCTCTGCAAATCATTGAACGAGAGGATCCATCCCTCCACATCTCAACCGATGAAGATTCTGGGCAGATTGTACTGGCAGGGATGGGCGAACTGCACCTCCAAATATCCAAAAACAGACTCACCAACGATCTAAAAGCCAAGTGCACAATGGGGCATATCCGTATTGGCTACCGAGAAGTGGTAATCGGTTCGACGACGGTTCACGAAGTTTACGAGCGAGAAATTATTGGAAAGAAGAGCTATGCAGGCGTCACAGCCACCGTAGAAGCGATTAGCGACTACGCCGGGGCGTTCTCGGATGGCCCTCTCGGCGTTCTCTCGAAGGCAACAATCAATGGCAACGAAGTCATCATCAATGTTAATACACCACAAGAGCTAGAGGACCCATCAATAAGGATACCAGGATACATGGACCTGGAAGTACTCCTCGACAGTCTCACGAACGGCGCCATGGCAGCTCTATCTCGCGGCCCTATGAACTTTGAACTCCATTCCACTAGAGTTATATTGACTCTCGACCCGTCGGATTTCAAGGGAAGTGATCAGAGTACTCCATCCGCCTTCCTAGTAGCAGCGAGGATGGCCGTCGAAAAAGCTATTACCGCATGTGGAACCGGCCTAATGGAACCTTTCATGAACGTGGTAATTAGCTGCGAGGAGGGAGATGTAGGAAATGTTGTCGCGGATATCACGTCTGGTGCCGGCGGTGGAAGCGTCCTATCACTCGACGACGAAGCCGACCCATTCATCCCGGATCCTGTACAATCCAGCAGCTCAACTTACGATACCACCTCCACCCCATCCTCCGAAATTGTGACTTTTGATCCGGTGGATATCTCGAAAGTTTATGCTCCGCCGCAATCGTACAAGCAGCGAAGTTTGGGAGACGGGCAAGAGTTCGAAGGGGCGCACGCACGACCGAAATTGGTGAGGGCTAGAGTGCCACTGGCAAAGATGATGGGTTATGTAAAGCATTTGAAGAGTATGACGAAGGGGAGAGGGACGTTTGTGATGAGTATGGATCGGTTCGAGAGGATGAGTGATGCTAGGGCTAGGAATGCTATGGCGGGTTTGAGATCCTAGAGACTATAAAAAACAAGGATGTGACCAAGCAATATTCCAAACGGCACCCAGTCACATACGGCTGCTTCTAAAACGACCATGGGTTTTGCGTAAATCTGAACACGCGGATTTATATCCAAGGCAGTTTTGTATATACATTCGCTCTATGAATTCGATCCATCTTTTATTTTATATCTACTAGATGCAGAGTTATTTCTAACCCGGTATTAATATTGAAAAGCTCAAGATTCATATATACAAAGCCTAGGCGAAAAGAATATACATGTCTAAACCTTATCCGCGCAAATGCTCTCAAGGCCCCCTGCCAATGCTTAGCTTGTCCCCTAGATACCACTCTTAGCTTAGAAACCAATGCAACAGTTCCCAACGCAAATTATTTTTTTTTTAAACTTCCCGCGTAGGCCCATATTTCCCAAACCATCCGATGAGATTTATATCCCATGTAAGGATTTATCGATTATACACATGAGCAGATATGCAAGTTTTTATCCATTCTCATATATATCCATGAGCGCAAAATTTTTTTTCTTCTCGCTCTCCTTGTCCCCCGAGAATCCCTTATACTGAATGTAAATAAACAATTCAAAAACTAGGATATATATAAATATGATATAAGTACGAAGGGATCGGTCGCCACGTGCAAGCCGAGAATCCTCCCACGTTTCCTCATATTTTGCATTTCCAAGGGCGACTTATAAGCTCCTCTCTCAATCCTCTATAACTATCTCATTAGACAACTCTCCCACCTAGCAAAGCAAAAAACCAGCCAATCCTTCATGCGCCGCGTCGACTCCCTAATCATGGATCACTCCCACCACACCGAAGGTCACAACCACACCTCCCACGAAGGCCACAATCACTCCACAATGCTGGACAATGGACACGATAACTCCAGTTCAACCTCCAGCTCCTCAATGATGGACCACTCCTCCATGGGTCACGATCACTCCGCCATGGGCCACGGAATGCACAGCATGACAGGCCCAAGCTGCAAGATGGATGTAAGCACCCCGCCACCAGTACCCACCTAACCTAATCTACCCTACTCCTGACAAGTAACTAACAAATTACCGACCAGATGTACTGGAACTGGTACACCCTCGACGCCTGCTTCCTCTCCAAATCCTGGCACATCACCTCCGCCGGAATGTTTGCCGGTTCCTGCATCGGTATCGTATTCCTCGTCGTCATCGTTGAGGGATTCCGTCGATTGGCGAGGGAGTTGGATAGATACATCGTTAGGGATTGGAAGAAGCGCGCTGCTGCGGCGGCTAGAGGTGTTGATGTTTCCATTCCCGCTGATGGAGCAAAGATCGTGGAGTCGAGCGAGAGTGTGGCTGAGGGGGTCGGAAGTCCCGCTGAGGATGCCCCCGTAGCTGGTGCCACCGCCCCGGTTGTAAAGTCGACGGGAAAGTCGAAGGGTTTATTATCCCGCTTCTGTCCTTACCCGACCGCTTCCAGGTCCCCGTCGACTCCTCGTCCTACTTTTCTCCAGCTCCTACTCAAATCCTTCATCTACGCCGTCCTTATCGGTGTTAGTTATATTCTGATGTTGTTGGCAATGTACTACAACGGATACATCTTTTTCTGCCTGGTTATCGGTGCTTGGTTGGGGAATTTCTTGTTTGGGTGGGATACTTGCGTGCTCGATGAGAGTGTGGTTGGGGCGGAGAGGGGGTGCGGGTGTTAGATCATTGTTGATGTGGATATACGAGGTTGACGGTGTGAGCATGAGTATATATATATGTGCGCTGACGGGAGCTGGAACTATAGTTGGGGTATCTAGCCCAGCATATGATAATATCCTTCCATTATAATATAACAAGTAATCTCTTCTTTACAAGTTTCTCTTCAACAATTCGATTTAAATCTACGTATCGAGATTCGATAGCAGGATCAAGAAGATCTAAACGAAACCATCGTCGATGCGTTAATAAGCTACATACTTCACTAGTTGAGGATGAGATCGAACAATTATCATTACACCCAATCATTTCATTCTATTCTATCCTGAAATAATTCACAATAATAATAAAAAAAGCCTACCCAATAATACCCCGCTACCACCTCTTGCCACCGGCATAATCCCACCCCATATTTTCACCATCCTTCAGCCTTTTAAGTCATAGGGAGCCCAAATTACCTGTTTTTTATATTTCCCCAATCCAGTCCATGAGAGACTAAAACTAAGATATCAATGGAATAAACGCAATGCGCAAGAAACAGAGAAAGGAAAAAAATAAAATATGAACATCGAGTTCTATATACAATGTTACACGCCTTCCGATAGAGTCGGGAAGCATAAGCTTTTGTGTATTTTGTCGCGAGTGAGGCGGTAGCCAAATATAATCCCAAGCAAGTGCAGATACCAATTCCAAAACAACTTAACGAAGATTATGGGACAAGAGGGAGAAAACAACAACTACTTTGTCGGGCTAGAGATGTAAGGGATAGAGATGCTCAAAAAGGTGCATGGATCCATCCGGATTGTTATAGCCCCGGATGAACTAGCATTAATGGATTTAAAGGAGAAGATGGAGAAGATTGTGTATGTATATGAATATGCAGACCACCCTAGCCAAAAAAAAAAAGAAGTAGAAGGGGTACGAAGAACAAAGGAGACCAATGGGAACGCCGAGGGGATGAGTTTTTGTAAAAAGCTAAATAATCGCCGGCAGACGATGCATGTACGTTTTTTAGTGTCATAATCGATGATATATGCTCAAACAAGGAACGCTAGAAAGGACATAAACGACCAAAAGGAGGGCAAAACGAAAGTGCTTAAAATCACAGAGCTACTAAGAATGATTTTGTTTCTTGCCCGTCGATTCGGAGAGCAAGAAAGTTGGCGGGTGAGGGACTTGGTCTCGTAAACCAGACTCCACCAAGTGGTGTTGTCCATGTTGTCCACTTTGTTTAGAGGGGGACTCGGGTTTAACCTCAGTGATGCGGGTAACGGGTTCGAGCCAGAGTTCAAGATATTATATGAAGACAAAGAATCTTCAAGATCGAGGTGGGAGGACGAGTTCGAAGTCGATGACGGCGGTCAGCGGGCTCGGTTCTTCACGTGTTCACTCATTCAGGTCTGGGTTCGTGAGCTAGATTAAGAATAGAATAGATTAGAATAAGTCCAATCTTTCATAGAAAACTACCTAAGGGAAGGAAAATAAAAGAACAAAAAAACATCAATCCTCGGGGACCGTATGTACCTTCAGCACTCTCCGCGAGTAATCGTGATTGTCTTGCAGAGACCGCAGACTCACACGACTACCATTATCATTATCAAACCGCATCCAGATCTGATTAGGATCAAGACGCTGGTCTGTTACTCGGTCTGTTTCCGCGAAGCCAGAAGTGGCAACGGCAACATTCTTTTCTTGGCTGAAGCCACCGACGAACCCGAGGGTACTAGTCGAGCGTGGGCGGTTGCTGGGACTAGCACTACCAGTTCCCAAGTTTGGCGAGCCGCTTCCCGACATTCCCATCTCCGGGTTATCTGATGAGTCGACCGATTTCCGACGGTCCTTTCTTCGCTTTCGGAGGAAAAATATTAATCCTACTAGCAGTAGGACAAACGCAAATATGCCTACAAAAACTCCCGCAACCCGTCCGGCATTCGAGAAGAAGTCGTTATTACCATCCGAGTTGACGGGAAAGCTACTACCGCTTGGTTCCGTGCTGGTTGGTGTAACAGTTATCGTCATCTGGGACCCCAAGATTGTTGTAACCGAGATGATGGGAGTCGGACCCCGTGTTGTCTGGGGAGCATCCGTTGAAGAACTTCTTTGACTCTAGAGGGGGGGGAATGATCATGTTAGCCGACTTTCTCCTGATACAAAAACAGTCACCCTACGTCACTCAGCCTACTCGGGGAGGGAGGGGCTGCACGGAAGACCACATCTGAGGTAGATGCGACCTCAGTTATGTGAATACTTCCGTGGAGGGTCATTTCTTTGGTCATACAGGCGTAAATGTCACAGTTACCGGGACCGATACGGTGATCGATCCCAACCGGGAAGAACGTACAGTTGAAGAAGCAGGGCCATCCGTTTTGGAGCTGGGGCTGTGTCCTGGCAGCTCTATATAGTTGAAATATCCGAGTTCGAGATTCCCACACTTGTCGTCGGGATATCCTGGGCATGCGTCGCTACAGTCGTCGAGATCTTTGAGTTCTGTTGGCGTATAATTCGAACACCAGCAATTCTTAGCCTGGACGATGGCGTATGCATAGTCCGCTACGCAATGGTTATAACATTCTCCATCCGACTGCCATATAAAATTGTCTATAACGTCAGTTAGCATTAGATTCCCGATTGATCATGTTACAACAAAGGATGCATACAAGCATCGTAGTCGCTCCCGGTGTTCTCAGGTGAGCAATAAACCAGGTTTATTGCTGCCTGGGCGACATTTGGGAGCAAGAAGCCCCCAAGCAGAAGGGGTAACCAAAGGGACTGCTTGAACCCCATCGACCCAGTTATTCTCCTATGCCTAGTGGTCGATGTAGTCGGCAGCCAAGCCGAGTCTGTGTTGAATGGAATTGTGCTAGGCATAACGCCTAAAAAGCGTATTGTTGTAACAAAATATCAACGATTTCGACGAACAGTGTCCGAAAAAATATTTCGAGTTTAAAAGTAAATCGAGGTGCAGCAGGACCAGCGAGAACAGACCAGAAATGAATCGGTCGTTCAAGCAATCGCGTGCCACGGGTGTATTTCGGGCCGATTAAACGAACGAGGTAAGGGGAGCTCGACTCTTTATTTTTGAGTTTATGTCCTTCTCCTCTCTTCTATTATCTGCAGGAACCGAGTGCAGGGCGAAATAACACTGAAGTAAGGGCGAGAGATTTGAGAAGATTGAGTTTTCGGAGAACTGCCATGGAGGAAAACATATGGAAGAACAAGTCAGCAAGCCGAGTCGTTTTTTTTTTTTAGCAAATTCGTAGGAGGAATAAAGCAGTCGCTGGAGGCAGGAAAACAAGAAAAAAGAAACGGGCGGAGAATGCGGGCCCTGAGCACGAATTAACGGGGACAGGTACAAAATTATCTGTCTCATTTTGACATGACGATCTCGAAGCAGGAGAGAATGTTGCTGCCGCAGGACAAGTACCCACACCCACACCCGCAGACAGCAGCCCGCAGACCGCAGCGGAGCAAAGCATCAGCGAGCAGATACGGATGGTACGGAGCAGGTGTGCGAGCCGTATGGGCCAACCAGGGACAGGTACATTGCCCAAGCCAACCAACCAACAAAAAACGCCTACAAGCCCACACACACACTGCCCGTCTCGTCGTGTTTCTGTCGGTCCGTTCATCTGAACATGCCCCAATTCCGGCCAATCCCCTTTCGACGTTGACGCAAAGCCTGCATCCCAAGACAACGCATATTTACTGGAAAGTATGAAGGGACATACACAATCCGAACACGGACCGGGGAAGAAATAAAACTTACTCAGAGGATGTACGTATAGTATTGAATTCGTCCGTCTGGTTTGAAAAAAATATTCTCCGAATACCAATTTCCAAAAGTTCTCAAATAAAATACCCCAAAGAAATTTGTTTTTTTCGAAATTCGTAACGCGGAAACGGCCTCGTTTCTATATACCCCAACGTGCCGTTTTTGGTGTGTCGTAACGGAGCCTTGTCGAATTTGAAGATTTTCGTCAAAAGGTTCGTGAAATAAGAAAAGGATTGATATTTATTGCACAAATTCGAATGCAGCCGCGGAGGGTTCCGAATTCCTCAAAAAAATAAATTTCGACGGAAGGTCCAATTCGGTACGGTGAGTTATCACAACGGGTGACCGACTTCGTGAACAATAAAGGAGCGCTGCCTGCTGAAAGATGAGAAAGATTGGACGAAAAAATGTACTGCGTTAGGTTGCGAGTTGGATTAATACAACGAAGAGAAAAAGCGGGTAAAGACAGAGAATAAAATGCACAAAGATTACAAAGAAAGGTAATGCAGAGTCCAGAAGAAGAGAAGAATCGGTCTCTGAAAGTATTGAAATTACTATTGGAATTTAGAGGCGTGACAATGAAGAGCTATGATGTAGGTCCCGGTGAAATCGTCCTCACACAGGCACAGGCACAACAAGTCACACAATTAGATAGATAGCGAGAGACCTTTTAAGGCAAAATGTTCTCGGTAGCGAAACAAAAGGAAAGGAAGTATTGAAACAAAGAAAGGAAAGAAGGGGGAAGGGAACGCGGAGAGAGAAAGCTAATATCCAGCAAAGGAAGCCGTCTCTATAGAGAAGTCATTGCAGATGATGATGATATTGATACCATCTACGAAAGTTGTCAGATGGTAGACGGGGTTTAAAGACCGGAAAATATGCTGGGGGGGAAGATAGAAGAAGGAGAGTGTGTTGTTTAAAAGAGGAATGCAGAAGAAGTGTGCAATGGATCCGAATGGGACGGTGGGAGGAATAATAATAAGAATAATAATATGAACAATATTTTGAAGGAACGAACCGGATGGAGGGGACCCAGCCGGACAAGGCGAAGGAAGACAAGACAGGGCAGGCAGGGCAGGGCAGGCAGGACAGGATAGGATAGGGCCAAAGGGGAATACAACCCACCCAAATGCTGGGCCTGGCCACGCTAGACACGGTCGGGTAGCAACTCCACCACCACCATCATCATCATCATCACAACATATCAACCACACCACGCTTGCAGCCACTTTCTGGGCTCCCTCCACCACCTTCTTGGGGGGAAAGGATGGGTTGGTGTGGGAGGGTGGGCTGTTTTAGCGTATTCCGTGGGATGAGCACTGATTGGCAATTAAAATTGGACTGACAGACGCTGCACTGACCGGAATCTGAGAATCAGAGACAGTTCAGATGCAAAGTATGCACCCCCCGAATAGTATGTTACCCTCCCAAAAGGAAAGGGAACAATAAGAAAAGAAAAAGAAAAAGGGTTCGGGTTATTGTGCTGCCTTGACTGCCGCCGTTATACGTTCCTTTCCTAATTTATTCAAACTCTTATCGGTAGAGAACGAAAAGAATGAGAAAAGGGTATCATATGGTTACATAAACCATATCAACTTGACACCCACAAGGTGTCCCGTCATACATTATAACATCATTCCTCTCAATATCGTGGGAAATCATGGGGATGATGGTGGAAGGGGGGTTATGAAATTCAGACGAGGGTAGCTGGGAAACGAGAAGATAAAATTCCTATGCCAGACCACCCAGAATGCCATCGAAATGGAAACAATTGCCTCCATCGAATTCTTTTCAAAGAGAGAAATAAATGGGAAACCTCCAAGAACTAGGTTATAACCTAGGAGGAAAAAACAAGGACGACCGGGTTTCCTAATCTTCCAGATTACCAGTCCCCACTCCACACTTCACACGCTAGCATGGGCAGAGATACGAGCGAAGAGAACGTGGATGAAGGCTTTGATGATAGGCTGGGGCTCCCTAACCTCGAGAACTATGAACAACATCGTGCAAAAGGAAGAAGATCGAAAAAAATAGAAATCGGGAAACACCAAAATTGCATGTGTGTGCGCATCGCTAGGTGATACACGAATAACATGGGAAGAAAGCACAAAGCATGCTTCTCCCTTTACGGCGCGGGAAAATGACAGTTAACTAACCTTGCAATAACGAAAACCCGATATAATATCAAGCAATATCACTTTATTTCATTCGTGTCGTGTTAATTGGGTCGATTTGTTAATTCCCTCGTCCTCCAATGAAATCTCGATTCGACCTCAGCAAAGCAAAACTGTTGAAAAGCGGAAACAACAAGATAGGGAGAGAGTCTCCAAGAAGGCTGTGGGATCAACAAACGCCTTCAAAGGAAAGAAGAAAAACGACCGACCGGCTTGGTAAAACAAACAACAATAACGATCGAGAGGTAAAGATTGTCGACGGTGTCAAATTCGTTCAGGAAAGGAAAGAAGATAGAAGAGAAGGAAAGCATTTAGGTTTTAAAAAGTCGAAAAGGCTTCGATTCAATTGAGCCTTCTTGCAGCTGAAAGGCAAAAAGGTAAAAAGGAATATAGTATGATGGGCTCCCTTTCTATCCGAATCCATCTCTGGAAACTGCAGCTTGCATCTTGCATACAAAGAAACACTCGCACAAGCATCAGAAAGCAGAGCGACGAGTAACCGGGGTGGGTCCAATGGACGCCAGCGTTCTGCAGAGAAAACAAAAAACACTGACCAGGTCACCGATACCTCAACTATTGGTATCTGTGGCAGCACCAAGCGCTTCAAGATCGACCGATCGCACAAGTATCGAACACACTTGGTTCCGGACAAAAAAGAATCATGTTTCCCACATGCAGGTAACATCCTAGAACCCAATCCTCATACCCCTAGTTCCAAGCCCGAAACTCAAAAAACTCATTACATGCGCAGAGACTTTTTTTTTTTTTTCTTGTTCATGGCCCCCGAGAACATAAACTAAAAAAATAAGTATTTGGGGGGCAGCCACTGGCCTCGTCGTTCAAATCCGTCGGCCACCGATGAGAAAGAAAAAAAAAAGTGCTAACTGAAAACTAGCCAAGATGCCGTCCAAGCCTTCGGTTTCCAATCTATTCTCTGTATCAGGCAATCCAACCCACAGGCTTTCGCTTGGTGGCTTTGTTTAGCGCTCTTGCGCTGTTTTACGGCCAAACCCCCATAAGTCTCTTTCGTCATCATGTTGTGACCTAACGCAAGCTTTTCTAAGGAGGCTAGAGAAAATGCAGTGGTGAAGAATAACAAAAAAAAAAATTTTGTCTTCTGAAAGGGGTAATTTGCACGGATTCCGTACGCCCAGAACTTAGGCGAAGGGAGCCTATTGGCGTTCTCTTGAGTCTGCACCGGCTAAAGCCAAAAGGTTTTCCTTCCAATTGCTAAGACAGGGGCAGGCACCGGAATTCTTATCCAGCCCTGACGCCGATGCCGTCGATCCAATTTCCCAGGCGTTCCTGCCACAATCTGGCGGTGCTTCTTCTCTTCGTCACGAGTGAGAGGAGGAAATAGCCCTTTCTCTTGACTCTTGAGAACCATCCGCGGAACGAGGGGGAGTGAATTGACGGCTCAAAGTTTCATGCGGAGTTACTTAAAGATCAGATCTTTTACACACCACTTTGACCAATTGCCAAAAGCGCTGTCGAAGGACTTTCTTTTCTTCTTTTCTTGCTTTCTTTTGCTGTGCTGCGCTGTGCCCTGCAGGCCCCTGGGCTACTGTGGTCGATCATATTTTAAAGTGCGGCTAGCCCTTACTGATCACTTCTATTGCTGGTGGCTCGGGTCCGCTTAGTTCGTCATAAACCACACCACGCATGCAAACATGTTCTCCCACTTAGCTTATTGCTCTCTTTAGTCGCCTTTAGTTGAGAGAGGTCTTTTTTCGACCTTACATTTTCGGATCTCGCAGATTCGGGGCAAAAGTGTTACAAATAGAATTTATCTACGTAGTTGCCAATATTTGAGTATTGTATGATCGGCCGATTGGCCTCTTTATTTTGGCATGTTGAGCTTCATTGGTAGCTTTCTTCCTTCCTTTGCCGTCAGTCTTCGCATGGT
Organism: Dactylella cylindrospora; assembly: GCA_012184295.1. Taxonomy (NCBI): domain Eukaryota; kingdom Fungi; phylum Ascomycota; class Orbiliomycetes; order Orbiliales; family Orbiliaceae; genus Dactylella; species Dactylella cylindrospora. The sequence continues at coordinate 356,050 of LDUD01000032.1, forward strand.
ATTCCCTTCCGTGTTATACTTCCGTGACTACATTGATGGCCTGTTGCGATACCTGAGCCACGGCAATTGGACTCTCGGTCCGAATATTAGGTAGCAGAAAAGCAGAAATTCGTTAACTCCCAGTAGAGATACAGAAAATATTAGCATGGATTAGCCAGGTCCTCAAACATGTCAACACTCTCTTCGCCCCCCATGCTATATACCACCTACCGACAATTCTCCCTTCATACTAAACCACCTGCGGTGCAATGAAACCCCAACCTCCTCCCAACATGCATCAAATCGAGACATCCACACGTTCGCGATGCCCGTATCCAACAGTCCCAGGTCCATGCTCTCAAGTCTGGGGTACCCACAGCTACAGTTCCCCACCTCTCGCAGGACTCAGTCGATGACCTCCCGAATTGCCTTTCCATGTATTACACTCAGTCCACAAGCTTGAATTATCTCCCTAGCACCCTTTTTGCCTCTACAATCAATTGCTTTCCAAATCTTTTTTTGCCAAAAACTTCGCTTCTGAACAGTCAAAAAGCAAAATGCTCTCGCATACGCAATAGTTTCGCTGCACCCTTCCCCTCCAATCCATGTCTCATGCTTAAACTTTTTCATCGTGTGCATGTGGATGACATGTTCACGTTCAGCCCCAGATGCCGCAGCGCTGGCACGTCTGCAAACTTAAAAGGTAGCCGACAAAATGGCAAGTATTTGGCAAGTATTTCTTAAAGCCGTTCACAGCATGCTTTTTTCTTCTTCGCCTGTTTACAGTTCCCTTCCATTGGACTCGGATCCCGATCCAGCTCGCCTAAACTTAACGGAGGTTTTTTATTTTAACAACATCCAAGCTGGTTAGACAGCTCAAACAGGTCTCAGACAGCTGTACCGCCAATCTAGACCCTGATACTTTTTAACGTGTTCAATACTTTTCTAGAGTGGAAGTATTATCGACGGCTCATGGCAATAGTTATTACTAACTGCAGATCAAATCAGAAAAAAAAAAAAAACTCGCGAAACGAAACTTGTGGCGTCAAAGTCGAACGGTTTTCAACCATACCTCCACCAAGCTTGAAAAACGCAGAAGAAAAAACATCTTGACCACACCCACAGCCCCATTGCCCCATAGCTTGCTTCTACCTGAAAATCTTTCAATCACTAGAAAAAATTGAACTTCTCGTGAAAACCAGGGTTGCGGAATATATTGCTTGTTTCTTTTACTTCTTTTCCAAAATCGAAGAAAGAAAGAGGTCCCTTTCCCGCATCTTTCGCCGCCATGCCGTGTCTGCAGGCAAACAGGCACAAACACGCAATCATTTGACCAAAAAACCTGCTTTTATGCATCTCACCGACAAAAGAAGCTCGGACCTAGGATTCCTTTTCAACCTTTCGCCTTTCGCCGTCTCCATATATCAACATCGTTAATCCCTGAACAATTTGTTCTTTTTTGTCCTTTGATGCCCGCCCCACAGGAAATGGATTGAAGCACACAAGCTCTATTTGCTCTTTTTTTACGTGAAATCCCGCCAATCGTCAACCCCGTGCTCGGCTCTCTCTCTTTTTTAATAAATTTGCCATTGAGGCTCCACTTTTTCATCTATTCGTCAAGGAATGAGACGAATTGCGATATCCAGCTGCCAAAAGCGTGGGCATTGCATGTTGTTTATCGATATTAGATAAGGAGGGCCTAGCGTCGGGCTCTTCACCTTGGGCCTTTTTCAGTAATCAGAAATAAAGAGCTGGCTATGTCTATGTTCAATGATTCTAGAGACCCCAACCCTTGAAGGTAGGAATTTTTCAAGGAAAATATTGTTACATCCGCTCAGAAACATAATTCTCACCAATCCCGAATTTCTTTTACCCAAAAGCTGAGAAAATATCTATCCGACTCTTAAATTCAACAAGAAAAGAAAAATGTTTGTAGGCGGAATAGTTCCCGACGTTGTTCGTCGGTTGAGGAAAATTCCGAATCGTTTCAAAGAAAAAAAAAAATTAAAAAGTTGTTGTATACATTCAACCCGTAGATACGTACACTGTACCTTAACAGAAGGGCCCGAAATTGTATCTCTCCAAAAATAGCATCACCAAAAGCAGCAGCACCTACGCACGCCATGCTACCCCTACCATCCGCAAAACCTTTTTTCCCCCTCCCCTCCATTGCAGCATGATTATCATCGTGCATGATGGATGGGAAAGGGACGGGAAGGCGAGTGGTTTTTTTGGAAAGGTAAGAGTTGACAAAGAATTAAAGGTATACACACCTGCAAAGTATAAAATACGGAATACTACTTCACGCCACATGATCACCCTTATGGGGTTATACGCCTTCTTAAATGTTACCCACTCTTATATTTAAATACTCCTTTTGGGGGGGTTTTTGATAAGGAATCTGGAATGCCGTTCAAGAGCTCTGTTGATTATAAAGACGTCTCGGAATATCCGAGGATTTGATATTCAAAATACCTGCTCAGTTTGCTTGAGCTGATTGTGGTTTTATATTTTTTTGATAAGGAAAGCTGTTCTTATCAGCTTGGCCCATCCTGTCAAGGACATCACGATCGAACCGCAATTAATCTCGATCCCTCCATGACGCCTTCGATATCGAGGCTTACAAAAGAAAAAATTATTTCGGTTGCCAACCCCCCC
>LDUD01000012.1:9633-71079 GCA_012184295.1 Dactylella cylindrospora
GAGTTGCATAGCAACTATTCATACCTCTGCTCGCTGTACTAATCATATGAGGCAGCTCCGCTCTCGCTACTCAACTGAACAGTCTATTTGAAACTATATAAACTAGATAATAAAGTTTCTATCCTTACAAAAAAGACCTACAACCAAAAAAAAAGGTTTTGTCCGATATTTATCAAACTAAATTAAGACGTAAAGATTCTTCGAAGGAGCCGGTGGTACATGAAAAAGGTTTAGAATAAATATCGTACTATATTGCGAATAGCACCCATTTCTAACTCCGAGTATTCTCAACGCGTTGAACGGCCATAGTGCACATCAACTGATTAAACTTTATCCTAAACCAAGATACCAAATGGTCGACAGTAGGATGGCCCCATATCAGAGTAGGAGGAATCTTAACCTTCAGGCAACTCTGCAAATGTTTTCTCAATGTGACTGTCATCACGGAATCCATCCCCATTTCTGTTAGAGCTATCGATGGATCCACATCGGCCGATGTTGACAGCCGTAGAGTGGTTGCAACACATTCCGAGATTGCTTGCTTGAGATATGCTTTCAGTTCAGCTCCACTGCTTGGAACTTCCCTTTGGTTCTCGTCTTTGCTGCGAGAGGAAGACGGCACTTCTACCCCCTTTCGAGGGGCGATTTCGTCGAGAATAGGAAGCGGGGGAACGCCATCCTCTACTGGCAACGCTCGCAAAACGACGGCTTGATGAGGGCTTTGCTTGATAGCGTACTCCCAAGCTCTGAAACCTTCATCTCGACTGATTGAAGTAATGCCTTTTGCTTCCAGCTCTGCGTTGATATACTCTGTACTACTCGCCATGCCCAAACCGCTCCAGCTCGTCCAAAGAAAACTGATAATATTGTCTCCTTTAGTCCGCCTGTAGTCTGCAAACGTGTCGAGGAAGGAGTTGCCCGAGGCGTAGGATGCTTGTCCTGGGAAGCCCAGTAATTGGCCACAGGAAGAGAATAAAACCATAAAATCGAGTGAACCGGGTGGAAATAGCCTATGCAGGGTCATTGCACCTGTAATTTTAGGCGCAAGAACTTTGTCGAAGGACTCTTTGGTAGTTTCGGTAACTAGCTGATCATCAAGGACACCTGCAGCATGAACAACGCCAGTAACGGCCGGGAGACCAAGCAGATACATCGCCCTCTCGAGTTTCTCCGCACCGTCATATTGGGAGATATCGATCGGGAGGACAGTTATGGTCGCTCCGAGTTTTTCGAGTGCTTCGATTATTGGGATAGCCGAAACGCTAGACCGATGTTGTTCCCATACTCGACGGGGTGGAAGGCCCTTCCTTGATACTAAAATCAATCTCCTCGCACCCTTCTCCACCATCCAAGCTGCTGTCTCTAGACCTAGTGCACCAGTCCCGCCTGTGATGAGATAGGTACCTTCAGGCTTAGGATTAAATATTTTCTCGTTTTGTGGCATCATTGTAGTTCTAGGAATGGGTCGTAGTCGAGCTACTCGAGCAACCGAATCTCGAACTGATATTATATCAGTTGCCTTGACATACTTGACTGCCTGGAGTGGAAAGCTGTCGTCGTCCACATCTACAAACCCACCCCAAATTTCTGGATGCTCCGATGCGATTATTCTAGATAAACCAATGAGTGGCCCTTGAGCTAAGACGGACTCCTCTTTGGCTTCAAATAAGCCCTCGGTGACACACCAGAGTTTTGACACCGACTGGCTACTAACAAGATATTTGGCTGCATCGAGGAGTGTTAGGCAAAGACGTGACGATACTTCAAAGACGCCTTCCTCACTACGCACCCATTCTGGTAGAAGGACGACGATGCTACCTTCCACGAGCTGATCAACTTGGACATCTGAGATTTTCCGGATGACGGTAGACATGATGCCCCGCCGGCGAAGTTCTCCTCTGTATCTCTCCAACCTGTTGGTGTCCTCTGAGATGAAGATGATGTTCCTAAGCTGGAAGGGCTCTTCATCAAGTCTGGCTGGTGGCCACGCTATCTGATGAACGAGACTCTCAACGCTACCACTTGAACCTGGGGTGCCTTCAACAGCCGAAAATCGCATACACTTGAATGCTGCAATTTCTTGGCCTGCCTCGTTTCGAGCAGAAATATTCACGGACCAAGTCTCGGAAGCCATTGTTGTATGAATGTATACAACTCTTGGAATAGGCTGCTTCCACACGGTCACTTGGTCGACTTTTGCTGGCATCCGTAGGATTGGCTCCTTGTAAAATATCGAAGAACCAATTGATGTTGCGGCGTCAAGAGCAGGTGCCCATGAGGTTTGATCCCAAGGAAACATCCCGTTGTTACACCCTGGACAGGTATCGACCTTCGAAAGCATTTCCTCTCCGTCCCCATAGTGCTCAAGTACCTTCCATGGGAAACCCATAGCAGGTACCCCGACCGACTTTAAGTAATCGATCGCGAAGCTTGGAGGCATCTGAACCTTAAGCTTCCTTTTCAGCTGACTAAGATCTGTAATTGTCTCATTGCACTCTGCCTCCTCTAGAAGTGCTGTAGTGTGTGTTAGCCAGGAGGTGTCATCATCACCCAATGCACCTCCGTCTGACTTTCGGAGACGCGAGGATAGTTTAACTTTCCTCTGGTCGACGACAACTTGGAGATCTCGACCCGCATTAATCGCGACGGGGACTCTCAAAATAACGTCTTTCAGGGAGTTCAACCCTCGAGTATGGAGGAATGTGTTGAGAAGGACAGCGGCTGGTACAATCTCAGTTCCTTGTAGTGGATGGCTCCCCGGGAACGGCTTGATGGTTTCATCGAGGAAACTAGTCCAGAGGGTTATATCGCTTCCGAACACATAATTCCTAGCCCCAAGAAGCGTGTGTGTGTTGATATCATGAGTAACAATTTTCTGGCTTGACTCAATCCCGACCTGCCTCCAGAATGGCTTATGCATCCATCTTGTCGCGGGGACATCTCGGGACCATCCCCCAGAGAAGATATCTCGGATTCCAATTTTAACGCCTAGGCAATGAAGTCGCCCTAAAGTCATAAGCAGTGCTTTCCTGGTAGACTTATTCCGTAGTAGTGTCGGGATTATCGTTGCACCTTCAACGTCAGACTCGATCATAGTTTCGTTCACGGAGTGCGAGATGATTGGATGTGCGGATATCTCCACGAAAATCCTGAACCCATCCTCTAGCCCTGCCCTGATAGCAGACGTTAACCAGACAGGGTTAAGCATATTGTCAACCCAGTAGTTCTCGTCCCGTTTGTTCAAGCCCCTTGAATCGGAGAGTGAGGTCGAATATAAGGGGGTGGTAGGAGCTGTTGGGCGGATCTTGCTCTTGAGAATCTCTCGAAGAGGATCAGCAAGCTCATCCAAAAGGGGGCTATGCAAAGCAACATCCGTATTGACCCTTCTGACCTTGACATTCTCAGTTTCGAGCTGTCGGGCTAACTCGGATACGGCTTCCACACCTCCTGACAGGACTGATGATGAAGGAGATGAATGGATAGCAGCAGCTATATCAGAGTTTGTTTCTTTTATTCGGGTAAGCGCGTCTTCGTATGACAGGTCTACAAGGATCATAGCACCCTTTCCTACCACCCGTCTGTATAGTAACGCTCGCTGGGCTACAATATAGGCCCCTTCTTCCGCTGTGAGGCACCCTGCAACAACCGAAGCAGCAATTTCTCCAACGGAATGCCCAATAATAGCCGCCGGCTCTACTCCTCTGGATTTCAGAACTGCCGCAAGGCCGATCTGAATCGCATAGGTCAAAGCCTGCTGTCTTTCTGTGGTCTCAAAGTCACCGGACTTCAAAGCCTCAATTAGTGAAAACCCAAGGATATTTTGAACGACACTTTCGAGGCTGCTAATGGCAGCATAGAATGTCGGCTCGAAATCTAAAAGCTCCTTGCCCATATTGGCCCAGTGGGATCCGTGACCTGAAAACACCCAGACAGCCCCCATATTTGAGCTAGCTGAGACCTTTTCCTGAGCTATCCAAGGGTCTCCCTCTCCGCATCCTGATATTTTTAATAGCCTGGTTAGATCCTCTTTGGAGTCGGCAACCAACGCAGAACGATAGAGATGGTGTGCCCGCCTTAGGCCAAGGGTATTCGCAATAGTACTGATGGATACAGAACTGGTTGGTATCCAGGATGCTAAAATTTTTGAGCTGTCTTTCGTCCTAGATGGATGTGGGCTAGAAAGAAGGCAGAGGTAGGGTCCATCCCGTTGAATTGCTTGGCCAATAGGGTTCACTACGGGCGGCTGCTCAATAACTGCGTGAGCGACTGTTCCTCCGTAACCGTAAGAACAGACTCCTGCCCTCCTTCGATCCTGGAGCCACGGCGAGGAGTGACGGATAACCTCGAGGCAATTGTTGTCCCAATCCATTCTAGGATTTGGAGTCTCGAAATTTGCTTGTGGTGGAAATGTAGCCCTGTTGATAGCGAGAATAGCCTTGATGAGACTCGTGGCGCCCGCTCCCGCTTCAAGATGGCCAAAATTTGGCTTGACAGATCCAATTTTGCACGGCTCCTTTCTCGGTCTGCCCGCACCGTTTCCGTAGACAGCAGCAATAGCGGCGACCTCACATGGATCGCCAACTGGTGTGGACGTCGCATGTGCCTCAACGAATCCAACAGATAGTGGATCCACGCGAGCAGCGGCTAAGGCTTTCCTGGCAACCTCTTCTTGAGCAGCTTGGTTTGGTGACATAATGCCGTTTGTCTTCCCATCTTGGCCAACTGCACTACCTTTCAGTACTGCCAAGATCCTATCCCCATTCATGATTGCTTCGGGGAGTCTTTTCAGAATGAGGATGGAAGCGCCCTCCCCTCGCCCATAGCCACTAGCGGTTGCGTCAAACGAACGGCAGTTACCTTCTGGTGTTATCGCCCCAGCTTTATCTAGAACTCTGGTTAATCCAGGGCCGACTAACGCATTGACACCCCCAACTATTGCGAGCTTCGTTTCTCCAGCAAGCAGGGCTTGTCGGCCATGATGGACGGCAACAAGTGACGAAGCACAAGCGGCATCAATTGCGCTGCTTGGGCCGCGTAGGCCTAGCAGGTACGATATTCTGTTTGGTATACCACAGAAGGCGCTGCCAATACCCATCCAAGCCTCGACACCCGGTAAATCCTCAAGCACCAATCTTGAGTAATCGTCCGAATTGACGCCCATAAAGACAGCAGTGTCACTCCCAGCAAGGGAGGTTGCTGAGACACCGGCATGTTCGAGCGCCTCCCAGGTTACTTCTAACGCGACTCTTTGCTGGGGATCCATTTGCTCTGCTTCCAGCGGGGAGACACCAAAGAAGGCTGCATCGAAATCCTCTAGGCGATCGAGGAAATAGCCCCTAGATGTGGTATTCCTCAAAATATCGGCATTTCGGATATCTCTCCGGTAGTATGGCTCCCATCGCATCTTCGGGATTTCTCCAGAACAATCTTGTTTGGAGAGAATTGACTTCCAGAACTTGTCGACGGAATCAATGCCCCCAGCAAGTCTGCACGCGATGCCAATGATTGCGACATCGCCTTGGTTGCATTCCTACGCAAGGACCCAAAAGTCAGTTGAATACATAAAAACTACATGTTTGGCGGCCGTGGTTTACCTGGTCTAAATCATCTAGAGATGTCGCTGGAGTCGACGTCATTTCAAATCCGTCGGCTTGAGAGAGTAACCTCCACTGAGTAGAAAATTGCTGGAATTTGGAAATAAGCGTTGAGGTTGTTGTAATCTGTATTTTAAACAATGAGGGAGCGTGAAATCTTATCGCTAGGGCGTGGTTGATCGCGTAAATATGGATCTTTAGCAGAGCACTCGAACGTTCGAACCCGAATGCTCTAATAAACGTATTTAATGTTTTCCAAATTTAGACTTATTGATAGAGTTATATATATTGCTTGAAAGCCATGACCTTCGAGAGCAATTTTCCGTTTCTTTTTGTTATTTTCTTATAGCGTAAAGCATTAATCGAATTTTCTTATTCCCAATCTGTATAAGGATATTAAGCACAAGTAATTCTAGACTTTCTCTGGACACACCTGAGTTAATTATTCACCGAGTATTTATGGCTTTGGCTAGCTCTAATTAGGACCTCCATAAACGTTGACGTTTCCGTAAGGGTAGGTATGACTTACTAGGTACAACAAGAAGGGTAAACTTGTAGTGAATTCTTCTTCGGTTGGACTAGATTTCGACAGATGTCAGCCCTACATGCCGTGTTTTTGTCCCTGTTACACAGAGGAAGGAAAAAAGGACTGAACCTTTCGACAGATATTACACAGAATTGTTTTCTTATTCCAGGTCGTCCGAATAGTGATTACGATACTCTAGAAACTATCTTAACATGCCGGGAGCTTGGCAGCCACCTGTTTTTTCACACAACATGAGCCAATAAAGGACCCTTTGTTCAGCTATGGCCAATCTACACCAACAGCTCTATTTAGGAATAAAGCCAGTCCATCTCGAACATCTAAAGTAAGTATATAAGTAGTATACCATCGATCCGTTTTTAGAATTCTCGGGAGCAAGCTTAGTCTTAGTCCGAACTATCCGTGCTTCTGGCTTTACCCCTACAACATGGCACATACAGGGAGAGAAGTTGCCAGTGGTCAGAGTTTGTTGCACGCTTCTACTGTAAAAGGATCTCGCCAGGGATGCCTTTGAACGTGGCCATGTCAAATCCTTTCTGGGACTTTCGGTTGGAATCTTTGAGGCCCTATAACGCTACTGATCCATTTTCTCTGCGCTTTGGGATCCTAAAGAAAGATTGTACAACGAACAACCTTATCTTATACGCATATGCTTACTCACATCATAACGTGTTGCAATTTGGTTGTGGAACAGGTGTCGGCGCTGCCGGCAGATAAGTACTGTGGCCTAGAGAAATTGAGGTCTTTCGAAAGACAGAGCAAGCGATGTCCCACTTGCTAGTTACACATCCGGTAGCCTAGAGCGGGGTGGCTGTGGGCTCGATATTGGCGCATTTAATGATGAAGGATGACGAGCTAGGAACTTGTGTTTGAAATTTTGCCCAAGGGCGGCCAGGTGAAAATGCAACATGCAACAGGGTTCGTTGGTACTACCGAAAAGATAGGCCATCTTCCATGTTCAAAACTCACCGTGGCAGCTTGTTTGTATCGTTAATCAAATCATTTGGTTAAACTTGACGTAATAGATAAAATTAATGCATATCTGGTATCCCATGAGCGTCATCTCGTCTTTCAAGCGTGCCATACCTAGCCAAGCTCCTTGGGCAACACACGAGCGTCAAATGAGTCTAAGGGCATCCGGTCTTCGAGCCTAAGAAGGCATAAGATGCCGTACGCTCGCAAGGCTAGCTATTCACTACGGCCCTCCGCTTAGTTTTACAGCACTTGGTCAATTGTAACAAAATTTCGATAGTGGTGAAGCACCGTTCTTAGTAACAAAAATAAAGTCCATGATGACGCTGATTCAAACTGTCTCTCCTCTATTTTATGTCGGCGCCTTGTGGGTGTTGGGATTTCTCTACACTATTTTGTTCGTTGGCCACAGACGCAAAGGCCTACCGCCCGGGCCGCCGACTATTCCATTACTAGGAAACTTACATCAGATACCCACCTCGGGAGCTCATTTTCGGTTCGGACTACCAGTCAAATAACTATAGCCAGACCTAAGCTAATCCCTCTACTATTACTAGATTCACAGAATGGGCAAAGATTTACGGCGGGCTATATTCTTTGAAACTTGGTACCGGGACTGTTCTAGTAGTCACAGATCGCGAAATAGTCAAGCGGCTGATGGACAAACATAGCTCCGTAACATCGGAAAGACCACCCTCGTATGTATCTCACGATCTAATCACGAAAGGAGATCACCTATTGGTCATGCACTACAACGATACGTGGCGGAGAATTCGAAAGTATATGCACAGATTCTACAATGAGACGATGTGCGAGAAGCATCACGTCCCACTTCAAGAAGCGGAAGCGAACCAAATGATGGTTGACTTTCTGCAAGAGCCGAATCACCACTACCTCCATACCAAAAGGTTTAGCAATAGTATCATAACTACGCTACGTAAGCATATATTTTGTCCTACCCGCGGCCCTTATCACAATTTGATATAATTGTGAGAATGTATACTAACTCGAGCAATACTGGCTAGTGTTTGGCATACGTACCCCATCATATGAGAGTCCACACGCGAGAGAGTTATACGATATTATGGAACGCTGGTCCACCGTCATGGAGCCAGGAAATACTCCGCCAGTGGACATTTACCCTATTTTCAAGTATATGCCCGAAAAGCTATTCGGCAATTGGATAACTAGAGCATCAAATGTTGGTCGCGATATGGAAAAGTTGTATGCAAACATGCTCTCAGAGTATCACCGGAAGAAGAAGAATGAAGCAAACCGCCATGAGACTTTCTTCGACATCTTGCTGGGAGAGCAGGAAAAAACCCAAGAGTTTACGGCTCATGAACTCGCTTTTATCGGTGGAGTCCAGTTGGAAGGCGGGAGTGACACTAGCGCAAGCATACTAACAGCATTCGTTCAAGCCATGGTGCAGTGGCCTGATGTGCAACGGCTAGCCCAAGAAGAAATTGACCAAGCAGTCGGTGAGGAGAGGAGCCCGGTTTGGGACGACTTTCTGCGACTTCCTTACGTTAACGCTATAATGAAAGAGACACATCGCTGGCGCCCGGTGACTCCTTTGGGGTTTCCTCATTGCCTTAAAGAAGGTGAGTAGAATCTTAATTTCAAATTCGTGGCCTGTTAACTGTTGACCGGGCGAATAGATGAAAACCTAAATGGATATATCCTCCCAAAGGGCTCCACCATAATTCTGAACGTTTGGGGTATTCATAATGATGAAAATGTATACCCAAATCCATCAGAATTCGACCCTTCCAGGTTTCATAGTCATAATCTGCTAGCACCAGATTACGCTGCCTCTTCGAATTGGAAGTCCCGAGACCATTATGGTTTTGGCGTCGGGCGTCGAATATGCCCAGGCATCCATATTGGAGAACGGAATGTGTTCATCGGCATCGCCAAGCTTCTTTGGGCCTTCAATTTTGAAGAAGCTATTGGTGGAAATGGCCAGAAAATTAAAATGGATATTGATCCACGGACTGGATACACTGAGGGCTTCTTGCATTGTGCACATCCGTTCAAATGTAAGATTTCTGTCCGCAACGAAGCTAGGATGCAAGTAATCGTGAAAGAGTTCGAAGCCGCCAAGGCCGTTTTCACAGAGTACACAAATTGATGTGCTCATTCTCACAAAGCCAAATGTTAAGCAGCTCTGAGTTGAGTATTACATCAACTGTACCTTGTTCATGATTTACTCTCACGAGGATCATATTGCGAAGAATTTCTATAAATTAATAAAGGTACCGTGTGGAAGGATTCACGGTGGCATTTCTTGAATCAACTATTTGCCTCCCTAGCTTGCTAAAGCCTGTTACTAATGTCCCTTTAATAGCTTACAAGACGGTATATTTACTTTTGATACTGATTGAATCTCTTAAATAACTTGATTGCATTCCCACTACTTATGGCCAATCTCTCTTCGTCAGACATTGTCGAGTTGTCAAAAGATTCCACAAAGAACTTGATGCCTTCCGAAGGCGCGTAAGGGAAGTCACTGCCAAAAAGAATATGGCCGGGGTTTGCAAATCTTCTTAGCAAATCAAGGGAATACTCATGGGAGCTCAGCGCGAGGTCGAAATAAAATGACTTGGCATCCTCAAGAACTTGGTTTGCTGTCAACCCAGTGGCGGCCCCGAAAGGGGTATGAGGTGTCATCGCAGCAACCCTCAAAGCAAGATAGGGAAGAGTCCCGCCGGCGTGGGAAAGTATTATCTTGCAGTTTGGGTGTTTCCGAACAGTTCCTGAAAGGATTAGGTCCATAGCAGTTCGTGTGGTTTCGTGAGGGTAGTCCACCATAGGCTGGGGAAGGGCTGCGGATACCAAGTTTGTGTCAACGCCATGAGTCGGGTGAACAAATACGACAGCGGACCGTTCATCAAGCTCTTTCCAGATGTTTTGGAAATCTTGGTGGCCAAGGTAGTGGTTTCCTTCGCCGTATCTTGTGAAAAGCGTAACGCCATCAGCGTGAAGTTCATCCAGAGCATACCTGACCTCCGATAACGCGGCCTCTTCATCTAGGAGCGATGGCAGGGCCGCAAAAAACCCGAATTTCTCTGGGTTTTTATCTCGAATGTTCGCTGCGCACTGATTGGTCTTCCTCGCAAGGGCGATAGCCCTGTCCCCTTCCTTGAATAATGACGGCCCCGGAGCAGTCATGGAGAGAATTGTAGCCCCTATTCTATGTTGATCCATGATCTGCTGACTGGCTTGCACCGTCCATGTAGGAATGGTCCACCCACTCGGGTCCCCTCCATTTTCTCTCAATGCTTAACTATCTAGTTAGCTGGTTCGTTTCACGATCAATCAGTAGAGCTTTGACAGACCTTCAGCGTAAAATTCAGGCACGAAGTGATGGTGGACATCGAACTTGAGCGATGCGATGCTAGACATGATTCAGGGTGAATGTAAGATATTTTAGAATGGCGTTGTATGCTTAGCTAACTTTCCTCCCGCGAGAAAGCCTTGTTAAAGAGACGAGGGTGAGAAAAATAACAGTCAATACAAAGATAGAGATGGAAACAGAGGGTCGGAGATCTGGCTCCTACGACAACTCCTCACCGATAGTTCTTGTTCGGGGGGATTTACGGCATTTTCCCAGATTAACCAACTTGCCTAAATTGCAAATTGCAAAAGTAAGCCGCAGCGAATGGTGTAACGTCAATGCGGTGATTTATACCAAGTGATCAGATTTGAAATTGTAAAAGGCTCTGTAATCCCTCCCCCCGCCCTATAGTAGCCTAGATGTTGCATGTTGTCCAACATAAGTTGTAGCTCATTGCCCCGTCGAAAGCGAGACGTAACTTTGGCTGCGCACCTAGGTTGTTTATCATACTCCTTATATGCCGCCTTTTTTCTTTTTCCCTCTCTCTTTCTCTCTTTTTTTTTTTCTTTGGTGCAACAATGAATCTCACGGTAGGACAAATCCGCCTTATGCCTATCACAAGTTCAGAACGCCTAAGTACCTCAACCTTACGGGAAGAATTACGCTTACCATCTCTGGGTGCTAGCAATATCATCCCTTTGAAAGGCACAATATGGATCCATGTAAGTTCCAATCTTCCAATGGTCAATTTGATTCACACGTGCCAACTTCATTAGTTTGAATAGCGATAGGTCTGCAAACCCAATCAGTGCAGTGGCAAGTGGCTTAATAGAAAGAGCATGCTTAAATGCAGTCCACACATAAACCCAATTTTCCCTTTTGAGTTGGGCCAGGAAACATATTTCCCGCGCTATAGCGCTATATTCTTTGCATATCTCCCATAGATCTTTTACCTTTGATCCTCCTTGGAAAGGGCATTATGTTTGCGGTAGTCGCCCTAGCTGCTGCGGCAACAACGTATCTCATTGCTCTTGCGGTTTACCGAATCTGGTTCCATCCATTATCGTCATTTCCAGGGCCGAAAGCAGCTGCGTTTACAGAATAGTAGGTTTTCTTTTGATCCTAAATAAGGTATAATTAGTGCTAATAATTTTGGGTAGCTGGGAGGCATGGTGGAATATTTGGCCCCATAAGGGGACTTGTCTTTTCGAACTAGAGCGACTCCACAGAGACGTCTATGGTACCGCCGTTTTAATATCAACTCATCTAGAAATTGCAACTAATGTCTTCAGGATCTGCAATCCGGATGGGCCCGAACGAAATCCACGTTTACGACCCTCAATACTTTCATGAATTATACCGCTTGGGATCAAAATACTATAAAGATCCTGAGATGCACAAAGTCTTAGGGGCACCATCCTCGACTTTAGCGGAGACAGATCCAGCATTACATAGACTAAGACGGGGAGCACTTGAGCAACTCTTCTCTAGACAAAGTATTTTGAAGCTAGAGCCAATGTTGATGAACAAATTTGAGAACTGGTCCCAAAAACTAGACGACCAATTTCTAGCGGGAAAGCCAGTGGAAATGGAATATGCTTTCAAGAGCTTAGCTATGGGTAACCAGCTCTAAGACCCACCGGAGTAACTTGGATAGCTAACGCTAATGTATAACAGATATGGTTACAACCTTCTGCTTCGGCGAAGAATTCGGAGCCGTGAACCATCCCAAATTCAAGTCGATCCCAGTGCTAGTTTTCAGAAGCTACTTGATGACCCTTCACGCAATCAAGGCGTTTCCATTTATAAAATTGTTTGAGAAGCTTCCTTCATTCATTGCAAAACGCATCTCGACAGCCATCGAAATGGGGCAACACTTGGAGAAAGTATGCAGCCCGTAGACTTCCTACATTGCATTATATAACGTCTTTGCAGACTGAATTGCAGCTAAACACTATAATAAGTTAACATGGGATAGAATCAACACCTTTTTGAGAAACTGGAGTAGAGGAGAGAAACCTCCTTTCCCAACCGTTGTCGGTCAACTTCTGACACCAAACGAGAAAGGATTTAGGACACCATCAACGCAAGGTATTAAGGACGAAGTTAAGACTCTAGTATCAGCGGGGATTGATACCACGGGGACGGTTCTTTTGGTTGGTCTTTTCCAAATACTTAGCAACAAGGAAATTTATGAACGGCTTCTCTCCGAGCTCAATGCGGCATTACCAGACTTAAACTCGAGAATATCTTTCCAGGAGTTAGAAAAGCTACCATACTTGGTATAACCCACCCCACCTTGTAGCCTCTTACAATTCTGACTTCTTTTAGAGCGCCTGCATTAAAGAGTCGCTTAGGTTTGCCTCACCAGCAGCTTCAAGAACACCACGACTGGTTCCACCAAGTGGAATCTATCTACCGGACGGCCGTTTCGTCCCAGGTGGTACGAGGGTAGGGATGTCGATATACCACATGCACTACAATCCAGACTTATTTCCAAATCCCAGAGTTTTCAATCCTAATCGATGGCTAGAAGGTTCAGAAGCCAAATATTTTGTTCCGTTCTCCAAAGGTACGAGGGCTTGTATTGGAATAAACCTTGCGTACATGGAGCTCTACGTAATTCTAGCATATGCTATTCGTCGTCATGATTTTGAAATTTACAGAACGACGACTAAGGACATGGAGTGGTGGGATATGGTTGTCCCAAAATTCAAAGGCACCTTTCGCGCTATGACAGGGAAGCGAGCACACTAGCGATACTTTCAAGCAATGTATTGAGACTTGAGCCTATGTGATTATCTGGTAGTACACTTGGACAGCTTTAAATGATTTGTGATAAAAAAATGTCATATAAAACATAGAAAGGCCGCTAGTTCATGTAGCCTATACAAAAGATGTGTTCTAAAACTCGATTTTGCTATTGTTGAAACATAATGGATAGAGATATGCTTCGAGCAAGCGAGATTGGCGGTCTGGAAGGCCCCGAGACTCGTAATTGAGAACAGAATCAACAACTAGCAATCCGGTCATATACGCATAGCTGATAGTTCGTACAGAATCGCTAAAGAGCTGAACTTGCTCCTGAAGACTAGTTAGCTAACATGATTCTAGCTCAAATGATTAAATCACCATTTCCATCAAATTTCTTCCGCACAACCTCTTGCTGGCCCCTAATTGCAAACTTTCTTTGAAACCAAGACTCTTCCATTTTATCGCAGGCAGCATCCCAATCAGTCGTCCACTCTGGATGGAACGGTTGGTATCCGAGTAAAGCACCAATGTAATGTCCTAAAATCAAAGTAAACCAATAGCCAAAGAAATTTCGCAATGGAAACCACCAAGGCGGCGAAAGATAGGAGTCACCGGCCGCGAACATCTAGAATACATGGCATTTGATCAATAATGTAATTTTCAATGATCGCGAACTGCAACTAGATAATACGACATACCGAGCAAACCTGAATGAGATCTGGGCCCGTACCACGCAGCATCATGTCTTCCTGGTAGCCATACCAATTCTCGAAGAAGGCTTGGTCTAATTGAAAAGTTTTCGAATTGGTGCTAGCGCTTATCAAGAAGACTAATTTTTCTTCTTGTCCAAGGACAGAGGAGGATCCCCAAAGTCTATGATGAGGCCCCGGGGGGAGGATTACCTCTCCATCCTCCGGCCCCAGAATATGCTCCACTTCGTTAATCTCTACCGTTAGTCTCCCGGAGAGAACCTTGAAGTACTCGTATTGATTGGGGTGGAAATGCTTTGGTGGCTTTTTGCCGTATCTCTCTAATTCCTTGATTCTATGATGATTCACATCAATAACTGTATGGAACAAGAAACAGCGGCCTTCCGGGGGATCCATCTTGGTTACAGTAAAAGCCCCCTCGAACCTATTCACTCCAACACTCAAAAGTCAGCACATTTTTTTTTTTTCTCATTTCACTTCGTTTTTGGGTTATGCTTTCTTGCACAAACTTTTCGACTGTAATTTCTCCTGCCGTAAATTTCTTTGGTTTACAAGGCGCCATGGTGGTTCGTTAAGTCTTATTCGTGAAAAACGGAGCGCTAAAGCGCTTTAAAGCTCGACGTTGGGAGATATTGTCGTTATTTCTAGGATGAAAGAAGTAATTTCAAACAAGCCTTAGATCAAATCGACGAACACGAGAAGGCTCGGCGAATGTGAATAAAATTATTAACGGCAAGAGATCTCTTTCCAGCTTCGAAGATTGCAAGTTGGCCTTCTAGAATTATGAATACTGCTGTTGAGCCCCTAAAATTCACGAGATTTCATAAACTTTCCGCTTTAAACCTCGACAGATCCTACTTCCTGACTTGGGAAACCTACTCTAGTGGCTTAGAAGGACGTTCAAAGATGCAAAGCTAAAACACTGTAATTTTATCACATTGGCGCCTGGCAAGGTCGCACCCACCTTGCAATGCCGGTTGATAGGCCGTGGTTCCGTCGGGGATCTGCTCGGCTATTATCCACACGGCAGATGCAGGTGCAAATGGCAATTAAAACCCTTCGCAAGTTTCTAGATTACAAATTGCAACGTTAATTAGTAGTTATGGAATCAGAAGTACATCTAGACCTAGGAGTACTGGAGTAATACGCCATCTAGAGCGAGAGCCTATTGTATGGTTACACCTTGCATAATACTTGATGAATCACCGTGCCCGAAAAAGGAGAAATACGATTGTGCAATTGTGTTACGAACGCTCGAACCTCATCGACCACTATCGGTCGGGATTACCGCCTCTGGCTATAGATGTAACCCGATAAGCAAGATGGAGGACAACTCCTTTTGCGGGAACGATACAACCAACTTGCGCAGGGCACTATCCCGAATATCCCCAAGACCAAGCACTGCAATTGTGTTTCTTTTATTTTCTTTTTCGGTTGCTTCTTTCGCTACGCCCTCTTTGTCTTTCGAAAAAGTAATCATGAAAAAGAGGCTAGACGAAGATAATTTGGAAGCATCTGGATTTTTCACGCCTAGGAACTCTTAAGCCGTCTGCCTTATAGAAAGTAGGGTTTCTATATTGAGAACTACAGACAGCAGCCTCAATTTTACGCCAATGCAATGGGCGCTATCAGAGTTATTCAAATTTCATGCTATTGCTGAGGCTGTCGTGATTAAACATTATGGCACGTAGAAATATTCAGCCTCATCATAATAGAGCTGCGTAATTTAATCTCAATAAATTTAAAAAGGCTCGCGGCTCCCCTGAAGCTCTCGTGTCGAAGTATTTTATTAGTTTTTAAAGAGTGTAACAAAAGGCATTGTTATTTCTACTTTATCAAGATGCGATCGTTAATTCATCTGCTGCTAGGGCTAAGCTGTTTAGTCAATGCTGCCCCGTCAAGGCCATCCCTCTCATCAACGCTAAAATACCTAGGTCTTAATGAGACGAGATTTACGTCATACTCCCAGCGGAACCACCTGAGCAACCCAGGGTTGACCTGTGCTGTACTCGAGGAGTTATTTGGCCGCACAGTATACAGTGCTTCGGAAGGTGGCAATTACACAGCATTAGCTCAGGTCAATTGGTATGCTCTCCTTCCCCACCCAAAAAGCGTCCAAGATCGCTCTGAGAACGGTCCACCTAATATTCGGCTACCTACAGGTCACAGACTACCTGGTCAAGACCCGCCTGCATTGTGTCTCCACGACACGCACAAGATGTATCCAAAATAATTACAGTATTGAGAATCCTCCAAACAAGATTTTCAGTCAGAAGCGGGGGTCATATGCCTAATCCAGGGTTTTCGAATGCCGGACCTGATAGTGTATTAATCGAACTTGGGTCCTTGAAGAAGCTTGAACTAAACCCGAATAGATCAACAGTAACTATTGGAGTTGGTAACAGATGGAGAACTGTATATGGATACCTCCAAAAATACAATTTAACTGTCATGGGTGGTAGAGTTGGAACCGTCGGCGTGGGGGGTTTTGTGATGGGTGGTACGTTTGCCATGTCTATGCACCTCAGGTTAGACAGTACTGATTCCCGAAACAGGCGGTCTTAACTTCTTTAGTGGGCACTATGGGTTGGGTTGTGATACGGTTGTTAGATTTCAAATCGTTCTATCAGATGGTAGAATTGTTGACGCTACCCGACGCACGCACCCAGAGCTCTTCAGAGCCCTAAAAGGAGGCTCTGCTAATTTTGGTAAAGGTTCCAACCGATTTGCATCGACTTCTCAAGTTAATCACTAATGGCTATTGTACTAGGTATCGTTACGGAGTACGAGATGCGCACTCTCCCGTCGACTCCAATATACTACGAAGCAATCCGATATCCTAGCGAACAATATGAGCCCCTAATGCACGCTCTAGTGGAATACCAGAACCGGCTAGGAGCTGACACGAAGAGTTCTCTAGTCACTTCCTTTAGGAAAACTGGTAATTTAGTTATATTTTTATACCTAGAGCCTACTATCCGGCCGCCAGTGTTCAATCCCTTCCTCGCGTTGAACGGAACGCAGTTTTTCCCACCGACTATTACGACAATCTTCCAACTCGTTGAAGCTGTGGGGGTTGGCTTCTCATCAGAGCCGGAAAGGGATTTAACCCGAGTTTCATCTTTTGAGGCTAGTGAGGATGTGCTATCTTATGCGTACGAAATCTTTCAACAGGTGTTACCAACATTACCGGCCAACTCATCGATTGAATACGTACCTCAACCCATTCCGCCAAGTATGGTTGCAATCGGGAACCAAAATGGCGGAAACGTGCTAGGACTCAGCCCTAGATCACAAATATGTAAGTAATTCCGCGTAATGGATACATTGAACACCCGCCTTCTAATGTTATGCATTTTCTCAGGGCTTGATATCGTCGCAAAATGGAAAAATCCCTCAGATGATGCCTTCTTATTCAATGCAACCAAATTCATCCTAGACAAGACTGAGCAATTCGAGGGAAATACTTGCCATTTGTCTTCATGAACGATGCAGCTTACGATCAAAAAACCCTTACCAGTTATGGTAACACCAACTTCCAAAGAATTGTCAAAACATCAAAGGCGTACGACCGCTCCCAGATGTTTCAACGATCACAAGGTAATGGATTTCTATGGAGCAGGGAGTCATAGATATGGTGAAAATTCTTTCTCATGGCTAATACGCTAATGGCGGTACCGTTCTGCCCTGCATTATCAATTGTGGCATTTGTCTTGTTGTAAATGTTAGCTGCTGGGATCAACAACACCTTGTAGAGATTGCGTTGCCCTTGATTTAGATAGATTCGTTATATTCTTTATCGGCGTCGGTTTCAACTTTACTCCTCGGCTTCTTAGAATTTGTATTATTTAACAATGTTGTGTTTTCGTTCCATGTTCTTAACTGAATAGAAAAACTTGCGATTTTGAATCTCAACCCATTTTAATACACGCATAGACGTCAAGGGTTTTAACTAATCCCGTGCATGCGATCCGGACAAGCTGGGTGACAACACTGTGAGCGTGTGATCAGCCACGAAATTGATTGGGCACAACCTTGAGAGCCGGAATTGGAGATACGTATAGATACGACCATACGAGGATAATTCACCATGCAATAAGCAGCATACAGCACTCTGAAGAAAAAAGAATAGAGATTGGCCCGTCCAACCCTATAGCCTAGGCTTCGTGTAGCCTTTGCTTACATGTTGGCCGTTGGGAGGCGGCACCTTACATGTAGACCTGGCCAGCCAACGTTAAGCTATGATGCAACGATGATGCTGATTTAAGAAGTAGAGATAACCAGCCTTACAAGGCCACCCGGATATACACCTTTGAACATATATCATCCGTCACATCGGATATCACGAAATAACGTTAGAGACGTGGGACCAAGCTGCGCCGCCTTTTTGAGCTGGTTACAATAGCCACCTTTGTCATATAAAATATCACCATTTAATTATGCATTTGCATCCGCTCACCACACAATGCTTACGCTTTTAGGCACATATCCCCGCAGTGCGACCGTTATAGATCTAGCCCACGAGCTCCTAGTGTACAAAAATTACACAAAGTTTAATACACCTTCTATTTGTCATATTCGTTGCCCACCATTGCCCGAGACAGCCTTTTCATATAAGCACTGTAAATCTGAAACACGGATTGGATGGCAACCCTTCTTGTGATATCGCCATGTGCAAATAAATGGGCTGTAAGGATACCTCTATTCCGACTTCCATCCGAACCTGTCCCTTCTGCACCTATTTTTACAGTTTTAAAACGTTATATTAAAATAAAAATTAGTGACCTCGCCCCTTAATTAAGCATACTACATTGAAAATCTTCTTTCCAGCCTTCCCAGTACCACTTCCATGGATAACATTTTAGCTCGTGGGAGGACGCGCAAGTTAAACGTAGAACAGATCGAAAAATACAGGTCCGGACAGGAGACCCCACAAGGTCAGGGCGAGATGGCATCTGCGAAATCGAGACGGAATATCCCCCTCGCAATTATCCGACTGGCGAGACTCCACACATTGGAGTCACTCATATGCGTTTACCCAGCGAGTAGGTACTCAAGCGTCTGGTAGTTTCTTAAACTTGACAGCTCACAAATTGCTATTAGTATGGGGCGCATGTCTGAGTGCTGGAATGAGCCGAAAGTCATTAAGCCTTTCTTCTTTCCTGGCCATACTGCTTTCCAACTGGATTAGTATGACCGTCGCGCATATGACATTTTGTACCTTCAAGTGAGGCTTCAAGTTTACCCGTAGTCACTTTGACTAGCAAATACTAATGGTAGCTATCTGTGCGCCTAATAGTGATATTATCGATCGGAAATTCGATGCTAAGGTCGAAAGGACCAAGGTTCGGCCGCTTCCAGCGGGAATGATTAGTGTTCAAGAGGCATTAATCACCTTTTTTGTTGAGATGGGCCTTACAGCTTTCATAAGTTACCGCGCCCTTGGTCACGACGGGGCTCTGGTGTGCGCTCCTATTTGGTTTTTGAGCGCAGTCTATCCGTTTATGAAGCGAGTTGTACAATGGCCGCAACTTATCCTTGGGCCAACGATTGGGATGGCAGTATTTCCTGGTTGGGTAACTGTGGCAGGTCTAGACACAGTGGGAGATGCTGTCCCTATGGTCCTGGCTACAACGGCATGGGTAGTCTACTTTGATACCATTTACGCAACTCAGGTACCAATAAACCTTCAAAATCTACTAGTGCTATAAAGAATGATTAACTAACTAGAGGCGATGCGACTTTCCAGGATACAAAGGATGACAAGAATGCAGGAGTGAAGTCACTCGCGGTCGCATTGCAAGAACGGTCTCAAATATACCAATTCCTGGCTTTTTTAGGGTGCTTGCAAACTGGCCTACTAGCATTTACTGCACGCCACGCCAACATGTCCATCATTTTCTGGAGTCTGGGCGTGTTAGTCTGGGCACTCAATATACCGATCCAACTGTCAATGTTGGACGTTAAGAAGCCCAAGACGGGTGGGATTGTTTTCGGGATGAATATTCTCCTAGGGCTTTGGGTCACCGTTGTCGCAATTGTGGAGCTGTGGGTTACCACGGTGCTAGGATTTAATATTAACGAGTATATTTTCGAAATCACTTCGGGGACTCTGGGCAACTGGGAGGTATTTGGCCTTATGCTTCCTACTGGTTCTCGTTTCGGCGTATAGTTCTGGTTAGTGCTTGGGCTATATAACGTAATGTGTATGCGGCGGCATTGTGGCGGTTTTATTGCGTTGTAACGCGTTGGAGGGCGATTGCATTTGTTAGCAGGCATGGGCAATGGCGCGCACTGAATCTCAGGCCACCGCAAGCTCTAGACCAACCCACTAGTATTTAGATTAGTAGAAGATTAATTAAAACTCGGGCATGCGAGATATAAACGAATCCGGATTCAAGGACATCCATATATGCGGATATGTGATAGAATTACATTAAATATCACGTAATTGAATCCTCTATAGCCCTAGCTGGTTCTTAACCCTCCAAAAATCAGCTCGAGCTCAGGGCAGCAACATGTATTGGACATGTGCACATGGCCAATTGCAATATTAATGCAGCTATGGGGATAAAGGCGAACAAAACTCGGGCCTCATTGGAGCATCGTGGCCATACTATAGAGGTTAAAGTATACACAACATGTTCCTTGGGGGCCGTCAAGGCTCCGACACCTAAAAACGGTGGTGTGGGCTTGAAACCAATAACGGCATAGCTTAGCTTACCTTGGACCCATGTCGAGCGGGCTGAGGCGGCCAATTTACAACGCCCCTTTTGTTGCGAGTATATATCCACTCAACTGTGCACTGTGACGCCATGTCCGATCATGCTGTTCACGGTATCCCCTTCGGCTCCGCTTAACTCTTTGTAAATTGCATTCAATTCGTCAACCTCTCCTTTTCCAGCAATGTTGGACAATACTTTGAAATCAGGATTGCTTGCCCTCCCTTTCATTACGGTTGCTATATTAGCATTGCCTTCTTCGTCTCTATTTCGTTATGGCCTTTATCCTCTCCCATTGCTCCTAGCCCTGAGAGCAGTGATGTGGCCGCCAACTGATGGCCCTGTCGAAGAAACCTACGTACTCGGCCTCTTTGGGTCGAGTTTTTTCTTTCGATTGCTCGATTATCTCTATCTGCAAGGCTATGATACTCCTCAATACTTTTACAGAGTCAACCGTAAACCCGGTACCTCACTAGAACGCCAAGATTATCCTGAGTCCACGTTAGCTAGAATTAAATGGGCCCTCCTGCTTCTAATATCCCAACGGGGAATTGGGTGGAATTTCGAAGTTCCGCTTCCTGAGACCAAATATCCTACGACAAGGACAATTTTCATCCGACAAGCGATAGTTACTCTGCTAGAAATCTATCTCGGGTTATACCTCATTACCCAGTGCTGTCAATATATGGTCAGCACCCTACGGCAAGAATTATCTCCAGAGCCATACCCCTGGGTTTATGACCTCTTCAGAAACGAATTATTTCAGATGGTGGCGGCTCTTACGGGCTGGGTTATATCTATAATCTCGCATATAAGCGTCCTTTACGCTCAGATTTCAATCGTTTGTGTTGGGTTCGGAATTGGTGGTAGTTGGGCTGATATGGAAATGTGGCCAAAAACTTTCGGCCGGATAGAGGACTCATGGAGTGTGCGAAATGTATGGGGGAAAACATGGCATCAGACTCTGCGGAGAGTAAGTTTCGATTCCCCAAGCATCGCTTAGCGTAGATATTTGCATTGCAACACTGACCGGCTGCGTTAGTGCTTAAGCGCTCCAGGAGACCTGATCGCCGACTGGGTATTTGGTGATGCATCTGGACTTTCACGATATCTTCGACTAATTAGGAGATATTTTCTGCTATTCTCCGCATTCACAGTTTCGGGAATTCTTCATGCTTTTGGAGTCTACTTTGTTACTGTCACAGAACCCCAGCCATACGAGGACTCTACACCAATATCAATTCGGCCGCCCTGGTATGCGACGGCCTATTTCTTCGTTGCACAGGCCGCCGTTATCGCAACCGAGGATTTTACTTTCTGGATCTTCGGAATCTCGTCGGAATACAAAGATGTGAAACTGTGGAGTCCTCGATGGCTAGTCGGAATGGCCTACACGCTCGTATGGTTTGTATGGTCTACAACCGCCCTATGGATTCATCCTCAGCTCGCAGCATATGGCTACCAAAGGCTCATCGATAACGGGAATGGCTATGTACATGTTCTAGAGGCAGTTGGAAAAGCTACAGATGTCATGCCTTTCAATCCGTGGCCCTTCATATTCGAGCGGAGTATTCCCATAATTAGGCGCTCCCTGTAGATAATTCCTCTTTTATACTGCGATATGTAAATAGAATGAAAGAATCCCAGCTATTTATTGAGATTATATATCGTGTTTGCCCCAAAGAACCACAGCGTGGCACTACCGTGAGCATTCTCGCCTCGCAAGACAATATTATATCAGGATTACACACAACATCCTTTAGACCTAAAGCCTATAGGATAACACATTCTTGTTCCAACCGTGACGACGTAGCAGGCCAGATGGCGGCTAGTGCTGAATTCCATCCATAAATGCTGGCTATCGGTCCCCCAATCCCAAGTCTGGAATCTGTCGCCACTGATCCATAGAATGACTGTATATCCGAATTCTGCTTTCTGTCTTCACAAAACGGTTCCGCAGGGAAAGGGTCGAAGTACTCGTAATCCTCCGGTATGGGTGTTTCCTGACCATAACCTACTAGGTCCTCAGCAATATCATAACCCCTATCTTGCTGGAATTGCGTAGGGTTTGACATCGCAGTCTCAAATCCAAAACAGTGGGCACAATTGCCTTTGACATGCCCGTCCCCGACTTGATAGATAGATACGTCATCGGCGTATGCCTTGTCCCCACAATCACACCTTGTGTGTGTTGAAATATTCTCCCAAGGGAGACAAGTTGGTTGCTCTGTGTAGCTTTCCGTTTCGACTTCGGATTGGATATTGCTTCTCGGATTGCACTGCATCCTCTGCTGCTGTAATAGATACGGCTTCATGAGTTCGATCTCTCTTAGTAGAGGAGATGGAACCGGATAATCCCCAACTCTGGTACCCGAGTCGAGGCGCCTCCACGCCATCTGTGGGTCCAATGGCCCGGACTTTGCCGGATTGCCTTCGAAGCTTTCGACCGCATTGGTAAGTTCCTTATTTCGATCCTGATCGACGTTCGTCAATAAGTGTGGCAGCTTCAGTGCATCTGAAGCAAGATTATTGAAACAAAGAAATCGAAGAGAAGTAAGCATTGCTCATTCGTTTACTGAATATTCTATCTGTTGTAGTCTCCCCTTTCTAGTGGAAGTGGCAGCTGAATATCAAGATGTTATCTGCGGTTACAGACCTTGTTCTTAGAGCCCTTGTCTCGGTCGTGTTGTAAGATGTTGCATTTTCGGCATCTACTAGCTAAACGTTATGAGGGGCTCCAAGCGATGTGATCAACTCGTCTCAGCCCTATGCTTTAGCTATAGTTAGATCATTTAGTAGTAGCCGTAACCGAAAATTTGCCACCCAAACCCCCCCCCAGGCTCCAGATGTTAGCGATATCGTTGTCTCCTTTTAGTTTCTTTTCTTTTCCTTTTTTTCTTTCTTTTTTCTTTTTTTTGGCCTCCGAAGCGAGCTACCATTAAGCTGCCAGATACACTACAGAGTGATCCGGTGTGCTGCATTGATCCCCATTGGATAGTGCAGACGATTGTTACACAAATCCGCATGCAGAGTTTGCAGTTTTGTAAATCATGCTGTAAACGACATAGCTGTCTCTAAGGATATTTTGACAAATTTTGCTCTTTTATTCTCCGCAGAGTGCTGACTCAAACGCATATGCATTGGTCAAGGAAAAATGCACAGATTCTAAAAATGAACCGTGTTCATCTAGCCTAAACTCAAGGGTTTTATCGCGGACAGAGCATTTCTGAGTTTAGCCTCTCCTTCATCCTGTGTGCAACAATAAGCGCAACTGTTGACCCCCTTCAGAAAGAATCCCACTATAACGAATGAGAGATTTCGTAACCCTTCAACATACGCAGAGCAACATGCGGAGTTACCAATCTTACTAGGAATATTTGGTAGTGTTTCCGTGTTACAAAGTTAAATAGAGAGCTCTATGACGAAAGATTAGGCAGTGCAACAAACCAAGCTCGTACCACGCCCAGCAGCGTGGTACTTCTAGCCCGAGGTAGACTTGTCCTTTCTGACAGTGGCATGTTCTCACCATCAAAACGTATATCGGGATATAACATTATGGTTACTCGGTCCAGTTATATATCCACACAGAACTGTTGTGTTGCCTGAAATCCGTAGCATTGTGAGACACCAGCGGACACGAATGCAATATATTCGGGAATGATCATGATGAATCTCGTAGCCCCTTACAGAAGGTTGAATTTGCTAATAGTTCCGTATGTTTGCACCTTTTTTTGATTGGAAAGACTGCATATAGGCTGCGAAAACCAGACGCATGCCATCCTGCTGCAATGGCTCTGAGGCCTTTTTTGCTGCTCACTCGAAATTAGACACCCCCAGAGTTTTAGGTATTTGCCGTCTGTGCCACATGAACTCAGCTGCGCCTAGGTATTATTCGGGAAGGCGGAACCATATTTTTTTATTTTTTTTTTTTTTTTTTGCCGAAAACATCTCGTCGAAGCTTCTGGTCCTCAAAAAATCCTGCCAAGCCTGCCAGAGCAATGGACCGGCCGAGAGGCCCACAACGAATAAACTCGGAAAGGATAGGTCCCCGAGGCCGTCCAGTGTTAGTGTTGGACAGGAAGGAACAAGCGGCAGCACTAAAGGCTTAGTCAGAGGTTTGTGTTTGCGGCCCAATGTTTGCCCGATGATTTGGAAAGCTTGAAAGGGGTCGCCCTTTTTAGGGGATCGCAGTTCGGCACCCGCCCCATGCTCAGCTTGGCCTTGAGCAAGCGCATGCAAGATCGGAATGCCACCGCCCTGGCAAAAGCAACATTGATCTCCCCCCAAAACAAAAACATTATTGCAATTGCTAAACCAAAAAAAAAATATGAAACTAAGATTTGCGAGTCTCTCTCTGTAAACTGTAATATAATATTTCTTTGTTCGTCTCGGATCCTGTAGCTACGGCATCATACCATTTAAAGAGAAAAAAAAAACTTTATAATTAATAATAATTACTTACTTAGTAATAACTGCTCTAGTGTTTCCCGCCGATGGCTCCCCATGCTCAACACTGGTTTGCAACTTTTGTCAGCCTGTTGAAATGATGAAAGCTTCCAAAGGACCGGTGACTTTATTACCAAAAGGTAAAACGGCATTTCGATAAGGTTTTTGCATCATGTCATGCCATGCACCGGCCCCTGCCATCAATCTCCCCCATGATGTTTAACGTATACCTACAGGCCTTATTTAATTTTTCTGTTGCAATGATTGCCTTTCGCTTCCAATTCCGAGCCCCAGTCAGCCTGCAGCCTCACTCAACAAGCTAGCCATTTCCCTGGTTTAAATTGGCGGATTGGGTAGTTAGCTAGCTACACCATTACTAAGATCGGGGTAATTATTTCATTGAAAGCCGTCTGAATACGAAATACGAGGACCTTGGGCATGCTTGTTATAGTGTAGGCCTGAAGTTCTGTCAAAGATGAAGCTCCTGATATAGCTCCACCAATTCTTGAGATTTTAAGACATGCATTACGCACTACACTCTAGCCGGACGAGTGTATATCCGTAGCAAGGGACTACTTGGTGGCGCCCGCATTATAAGTTTATCCAGTCCTTGAGAGAAGCCCAATTAATGCAATTCAAACTTGAGTCGTGTTGCAACGTTGTCCGAAACAGCGGATCAGATACCTTTTGACGTTGATTGTGAGACTGCCAACAACTTTGAAAAGCTTTGTGAAAGAGCAAGCAATTATATCTCATAGTCACCTTGTCAGCCAGCCGGCCAGTCATCGCGTTATCCTTCCTTCCTTCCTTCTTTCCATCCTTCCATTTCACCTTCTCCTCCTCTCATCTGGTTTCCAGCTTCTCTCACCTTCTAACAAACACCACCATATCAACCTTCAAGCGTTGCGTCTGCGAGCCAACGTCTAGTGTTTAAACATAAAACTTCTCTCTCCCACGCTAATTAGGAATCAGTCTCCTTGCGCTTTCAAACAATCTCCTCATCGCTCTGGGTTCCTTCGTTAACTGCAGCATCCACCTCTTACCTCTAAGAGATGGCGCCTCTTCCTGAAATCCCGTCCTCTACCAACCTCGCCGGCTACAGCGCCCTTATCACCGGTAGCAATACCGGCATCGGATTCGAGAATGCCCGCCAGTACCTCCAACTAGGTGTCTCTCCGGTCTATCTTGCCGTCCGAAATGTCGACAAAGGTGAACAAGCCAAAAGAGAGCTTCTGTCTGACCAAGTCGTCAAGCGAAACAACCCCGACGCCGTTGTTCAGATCTATCCGGTTGATCTAGCTTCATTCGAATCTATCAAAACCTTTGCTACAAAGTTCACGGAAGAGGTCAAGCAGCTTAACATTCTCGTCCTCAATGCCGGCGTCAGCTATATGAAATTTGTTCCCACGAAGGACGGTGGCGAAAGCACCTTTCAAGTCAACTATCTATCCAACACGCTCTTGGCTTCTTACCTGCTCCCAATCTTGAAGGCTAGTGCAGCTTCATCCGGGAAGCCTTCTCACCTTGCTTTCGTCTCCTCCAGCATGCAAAATGTTGGCGGATTCGGTACCCGAAAGGTCATCCCGGAAGATAAGAATATCATCGAATACTTCAACGATAAATCCAATATGGCTCTAGACCGTTACAACGTCTCCAAACTTCTCATCACCGCCTACACCAACGAACTCGCTTCCCACGTTAACTCTGACGAAGTCATCATCAACTCGATGTGCCCCGGCCTGGTCGCTACCAACTTTGACGCCAACTCGCCATTCTGGCTGAAGTCTATCATGAAGATTGTTCGAACTTTTGCTGCTCGTTCCGCATCGGACGGTGCTCGAGCCCTGACCTTGGCTACTTTGACCGGCCCCGAGGGGAGTGGCAAGTTTTACAGTAACGGAAAGGTAACCCCGTAAGTAGCATAAAATCATACTCATTCCCCAACCGTCGATCCACTAGATGCTTACTAAGTGTATCGATAGACCTGCTGCTTACCTCGCAACCGAAGACGGGAAGAAGTTCCAGAAGAAGCTTTGGGCCCAAACTCAAGAGCAACTCCTCAAAATTGATCCAACCGTTCCTGCTATTTGAACTTCTTTAATTCCGTTTGATTCTTTCTGCCTGGATAAAATAAATATTTAATTTTTCCTTTTCAGAATCGGACTAGGCATACGTAGGCTTAGTGCAAGAACTTAGCTGATGTTGTTTCGTTACATTCTTTACGAGCAATAATGATCAAAAGAAAATGACTTTCTAGGACTCTTTCTTAAACATCCTTTTCTTTGAACCCACCAGGTATACTCTTGATCCAAAGTGCCACTTCTTGTTCTCATATAGGGCTTCAATACTCACCTACGCTGGGCATGGGTGCGTCCTGGATTGTGTCGACATACAAAATGTTAATTCAATGTGAAACATTCTTACAAAAAGGCATTTATCAATCATTCCCACACAAATAAGGCATAAACTAGCTCTCGTAAGTTTCGGTGAGATAAAATTATTCCGTTTAATCTTCGGAATCGGCATCGGTCTGTAATCACCATCGCGTAAACCTTGAAAAGTCGTCAACACATAATATCCTGTTGCAAATTTCTTGCGCCTTAATCATGCTCGCTAGCTTAGGCATCATCCGCGGATGTATTCGAGCTGCCGCAGAGCTCATAGGAATAAATAATTGGCGCAGGCTATCCTACAGCCTAACGGTAAGGTAGTTGTTTGCTGCTATGGCTCAAATTCACGTCCCAGCAGGCGAGAGTGCATCTTGGATGTTGGGCTTAGCTTTGCGACCGTATCTGTGATACGCCTGGATTCCAAGCGCGCTTTTGTACTTCGACGACGCGATTAAGCCATATAAAGCAGCAATTCACCAGAATAGGATGGTAAACCCTTGTCTTATTTTTCATGTGCGTTGAATTTGTTGATTTTACCCTTTGAATGAAGACGTCTAAAGAGTAGTCCGGCTGAAGGATCCGGACCTATGCGTGTAAGCCATCCCATAGCTTAAAACCAACATTATATTTTGGTAAAATTGCTATCACGGTCCACCATCAACAATATTACGTATTACTGTAGCTCTGTGGAAGTTATTTCTAAAGTATCTGTATCAAGATGAGAATGCTACTTGGTCGTGAAGCTGCCAATTCGGATTGTTGCTGCGCCAGTTCATGCACCACCAACATACAACGTCCACATCCCACTCAAACTTTGATGCCATCAACCAATTAAGTACAGAGAACGCTCAATCTCAACTATTCAATCACACTCTTTCTGCATATTCAACAAAATAACATACCTCTCTTGTTGCCCTCATTGCTTCCTTCATTTAGTGGTCACCTGTGTACAGTATAGAAAGCTTCTACGAGAAGGTAGGAATTAAACATCTCTCAATACTGGTTTGAAACTGACATAAATCCTGAGATGACGAACTCGCCGAAACCTTTCCCTCATTGGAAGTCTACGAGACTCATTACTTCGGTCTTCTTTGTTCTCATCTTAGCCGTCACCCGCACAGCCTTGGGGATCTTGGTCCACAACGGTCCTGCTGTTATCCATCGTGCAGAGCATGATGTGGACGAACTAGATCCCGTCGTAGATGGTGCTAAACTAGCAAGACGCCAACTAGCCAATATCGGCACTACCAATGTCGTTACAATCACGGGGTCTGCGATTACGGTCACAGTCTGGGCATCGGGAACTCAGTCTTCAAGCATTTCTCGGGGTAGCTCCAGTTCCCTGGCAAGCTCTCAAAGCTCGGTCACCGGCTCTACAACATTCAGCGACTCTGCAGGCATCTCCCAGTCACCTCCAGGTTCCACGGATTCATCATCAACCGCCTCTATCGAGCCAACGGCCTCATCTACTAGGTCTTCGTCGATGTTACCGCCTCCCGCATTTGTATCCACATCGGAACTACCCAATGCTTTTGGCTCACTCTTAACCAGCCCGCCGTCATCCTCTATTGTAACTTCAACGAGGGCATCGATTCCAAGCTCGGCTAGCCAACCTACCTATGTTCCTGTTGTCGGAGCGGGAAACGTTTGTGTTGATAGGTTAAAGATTCAGGATATGCAAACTCAAAGGCCGGACAGCTTTAACCTTCTGATATTAGCCTGGAGAGAGCTCCAGTTGGCAAATGAGTCTGAAGATTTAAGCTTTTATTCCTTAGCCCGAATTCACGGTGCTCCTTTCGGACCGTAGGCAAACTGTGCCTTCTTTTTTTGTTTTTCCCCCACACCTACAAGACTCGAGGGAAATTGTCACTGACTCGATAGAAATCTAGGTGGCAGATGCCTCGAGAGGGGAATTACAACTGGCAGCTCGGCTACTGCACCCATCATAGCAATATATTCCTTCCGTGGCACCGTCCTTTTTTGACTTTACTTGAGGTATAGCTATGATTGAGCCGCTGTAATCAGAACGCACTCTAATATTGTTTCCTATGAAAGCAAACTCTCTACCGAAAAGCAATAGAGATAGCAAGTAGATTCACGGATGGAGCAGGCACTCGCTATCGGGCCGCTGCTGCAGGTGTCCGGCTACCGTAAGACTTTCTTAGCTTCTGATTTGGAAACCAAATGCTAACGAGAATCTCGCTCTTAATCAGTTATTGGGATTGGAGTGATCCAGATACCCAGAGTTACCTGCCGTCAATAGTAATCGATGAAGCAATCTTAGTGACCCAACCGGACTCTGTTGGCGCACCTATTAATGTCACTATTCCTAATCCTCTTCGTACATACACTTTCCAGTCTCAGAACTCTACGTCGACATTCTGGCGAGCTGTGAGTGCTGGCAACTTATTTACCGTGGATAGCTCGAGTATGCTGACGGGTTTAATTGCATAGTTCTCCATTTGGAGGACTACGTTGAGGCAACCAAATAGGAATGGTGTGTCTAACGACCAACTCGCCAACAATGCCCTCCAACGTGGATACACCAAGTAAGTCCTAGTTTTCGGATGCATATAAATACAAAAAGGCTGTGGCTGATGGGATTGTAAAATCTGCATAGCCGTCACCAGGCAACTTATCTTGCCTTCAGTTATCCTCGATTTAATGATTTTTCGGCAAATATCGAGTCAATTCATGATGAAGTACACGGCTCAATTGGTGGAATGGGTCATATGACCTATGTTCCATATTCTGCATACGATCCGATCTTCTGGTGCGTAAATCTAGAAAAGTGCAATGTTTTCTGGGTATACTTATCGTCCGTAGGTTTCATCATACCAATATGGACCGCCTTATGGCAATGTACCAGGCTGCAAACCCTGATACCTATGTCGAGCCGATGCGTTCAATTCCAACATTCGCCAACCCATCTTCTCCATTGGATACAGTCGACACTCCCTTATACCCCTTCCGTCATCCCGATAATTCTTTCTGGACTCCTAGAAATATCTCGAGCGTGTCGTCTATATTTCCCTTATCTTACGGCTATCCGGAAGTTCCTTGCATCATGAGCTCTGCTAACTTTGACGCACTTCGTAATCACACCACCACCGAAATCAATCGACTCTATGGACCGAAGCCTACGCTTCCAACGAAACGTGCTATTCCTAGTCACGAAACTCGCATTGAGTGGCAGGCAAAAGTCGTCATTGATCAGCGTGAACTCCCAGGTAGCTTTGTCATTTATATATTTCTCGGAAGCCCACCCACGGACTACGAGAACTGGAGCACAGCCCCATCAATGATTGGAACCCTTACACATCTAGGAACTCCAGCCTCTAGAATGGTTTCTCATATTATAGGTAATAACGTCGTCCTCACCAACACCATTATCGAAGCATTAGGAGGTACACCAACGAAAGAAAAGGTTCTTAATTACCTACAGCAGAATTTGAATTGGACTGTTGTATCTGTAAGTTGCATCACGCTGCCCCTAGCGTGTTTGTCTCAATCTAACACAGGAATTTTAGGATGGTATGCCAGTCGACGTCCCCAAACTTCACACTCTCAAGATTTCGTGTATTTCCACCGAGATCAAGCTTCCAGCCTGTGCCAACCAGCTTCCCCGGAAAGGGAAAGACAGCTACTACCTCGAAGTTACCCGTGAAAAGGCAGGTGGAGCGGCTTCCCAGTGTGATATTCTGAATCCCTTCCAGGTTGATGGTTCTCGGATGAGGCTCCCTCAACATATTTCACTCTCTGGATGATTTTTCTATTGGCATGTTGTTCTGTTGTTTCTATCGACTATATGCCTAAAGTATAACGCACCAATGTTTTGCTATCTCTTTATGCTATGCTTCTCCTGATTTTCTAGAGCATGGGATAATGACCTGGTAGCTCATATTTCTACCAGTCTCCGTTCATTGCAGAACATGCTCCGAATGCATTAATCCGTCCCAACAAAGAACCTAGCAATGGGATCTTGATATTAACTTTTTTTTTATCCATCCAAAGCTTGAAAGCATATGCTCGAATGTCGATGTAAAATGCAAAACTGGCTTTAGTAAACAAAACAGGTGGTTACGAGGCTGTTATCTCTCAGTGAAAGGAAACGAAGAATAATTAAATCCGGCCAGTTTTATGCCTCATCAACTCCAAAAGAGCTTTTGCGAGCCTCTCCGCGAACCCGTTATCATTAATGTTCAAATCTAATTCTCTCAAGGCGATTGGTGTGTTGATTAGGCCGGCTCTAATTGCCCTATGAAGTGCTGAGTCTGCTGACTCATCTTTAAACACCATCCCATCCTGATCGATGATGCTGACGCTCTTCAATGGCATCCAAACTTCCACTTTTTCCTCGTTACCTTCGACCAGATTGTCGATAATCCTCTCGCAAATAACTTTCCCAAGATGTCGATTCTCTTCTTCGTTGGTTCGCACCAGCGTAACGGCCTTATTGTGGATGTAGACATTCCTATCTTCAAACTTCTCTGGAAGGGTATCGCGGGGTCCAAAGTTGATACAATCCAACGCACCAAGGCTGATGATAGTTGGCGTCCCTGTCTTAACTGCACCTTTGAGCCTTTCACTCCCTGCACTAAGAACGCCGCCAAAGGCTTCATCAGCTAGTTCTGTGGTTGTAAGATCAAGAACCCCGTCGAATGCTCTCTCCAGAATCAATTTTTCCATGGCCATGCCTCCAGATCCTGTCGCGTGAAACACATAAACTTCGCAATCGTTCCCCTCGAGAACTTTTCTAGCTGCCTCACAGGCCGGCGTAGTAATCCCAAACATTGTCATTGCAACCTTTTTCTTTCCCCGGGCGGATTTTGCTTCTGGCGCGGGTGAAGAGAGGGCTTTAGAGGTAACCATGCCCACAATCGCACCAGCCGCGTTCTGCAACACACCCTCCAACAAGGTATTTAGGCCCGCAATGTCTACTACACTGTACATGACCGAGATGTCGGAACACCCAACATATGGCTTGATATCTCCACTAGCCATTGTCGACAATAAGATCTTGGGGAATCCAAAGGGGAGGCTCTGAAGTGCTTCGGCAACGATGCTACTCCCACAGCTGCCACCGATTGCAATAACGCCATGAAGTTCATCCGTGTTGACCAACTGTAACAGATAAGACCGCAACATCTTACCAATTGTTGGTATTAAGTCGTTTCGATCTTTGAAGGTCATGTCGGGAGGAAGAAGGGACGATATCGAGGTTGTGATTTTGGAACTATCACCCTGGAGTGGTGACTTTCCAATATCGACTAGAATAGGCTTAATAGAATGCAAAGGCGATCCAAGATTATCAGAAATGAGGTCGATGTAGTCGTGAAGATATAGAAGTTCGTCAAGTTTGGTGTCGCAGGTGCCAATGATGGCAATGATGCGAGTATTGACGACCATGGTTGATCGGCTGGCTATAAACGTCGGTATAATGTACGAAGAACAGTATTCGGATCCTGGTGGCCACTCGTCAGTTGGACCCGCTTTGGAGGCTTTTATCGAAACTGTCGGTCACGGTGGGTAGCTGTGGTAGCGGCTGGCGTTGAACAGGAGGGCGATATTTCGTGATGTCATTTTGTGGGGAACTTGGCTGCAGGAATCCAAGCACAAGAGGTATTCGTGTAATGAAAGGAAGGGATGAAAAAAAAAAAAAAAATTTGCCCGCAAAGGAGACAGGCTTGTCAAGACTACAACGGTTCGAATACGAGCTCTAAAACCGGCTGGCACTGCTGCAAACTTGCATCCGCAGTCCCTTTTTGGCTACGGGGAGGCTTGCTAGCGGCACAAAATCCAACACATTACAACACGGCGCTCCACGTCTAGATCAACCGGCTTCGATTCCCTCTTGAAGGAACGGTACCCTATGGACTATACCGGCTGGACGGCTGGCGCGAGGTACAAAAATGTATCTAGAATCCATTGCTGTGCATTTGTCACCCTGATTGTACTACCAAAGACAAATTCCTCTGGGAATTTGTATGGACTAAGCACACTCTCCCCTCCGAGATCTCGGATCAAGTAGTACAACGGCTGACGGCTAAAATCACTCATACACAGGATAGAAAGAGTAAGTTGAAGCGCAATTATAGTGACCAGATTGACGACTTTGAAACGCCATTCCATGTTGCGAATAATAATATTTTATATACTTAAGTCAAGTGACTACAACAAAGGAAATCGATCCATCAAGACCTTGTTGACTTTTTAGTGTGAATATACAAATTTGCAGTCATTACCGCAGTTCTGTAGACGTGAAAGGGCCCATTTCAGTCATAAGAACTCATCTAAAACAGCTTTGGCAAAGTATCCTCAAACGGTGGAATTTCAGATCCCTTGGTGAATGCCATCATATCTTCAGCAGCAACCTCTCTCTTGTATTGTTTGCTTCCAAGAGATCTCTTAACCGGGTATGGAGAAGTGCAGTTGGTACTGGCGCAGACACCAACACCACAGCAGGTCTTGACAGCGCACTGAGTACCCTGCGGACAATCGCGGGTGGTGTTGCAGGTCTTGAGGTTCTTGCACCAAGCGTTCTGGAAGCAGAAACCACCACCTTCGGCGTTCAAGCCGCACCAGCAGTCGAGTTTTGGATCACAGCGTTTGATGAAGTTTCCACAGGTTTGTGGCTTGCAAATCGTCGCTAAGAAAAAGAGTGCATGAGTTAATATTTGTACTTTCAAGCACAGGGTGTTGACCGTTTAACTTACGTGGGCATGGGACCGTAACGTAGCGAGTTGGAGTTGGGGCAGTAACAGTTGTGGCATTAGCGGTAACAGTGACAGTTCTATTGAATCCCGTTAGATGATTATCCCCAACAGCAGTATGATGAAGGAATTAGACTAGCTACGGACACTGGCAGAGGAGTGACGGTGACAGCATAGGATGGGCAAGTCTGGGCAAGAGCACCAGTCAAGCTGGCGAGAACGAAGAGCAAAGTGGCCTTCATTGTTCTGGAAACTGTAGTATAAACCGAATATTAAAACTCGAGTTTGTCGGTGAATGGTATTTGGAAGGTAGTCTTGTTGATGTTGCTGAGGATGCTGCTGAGGGTAGAAACCAGAATTGAGCCGTCGAGGGCTGCCCTTTTATACACCTCGAGTCTTGGTCAAATGCTCAGCGCCTAACATTCTTTTACATTCCTCGTCCTATAATACTATGCAGCAGATTTCTTCCATCGCATCAGTTGCAGAAGCCCGAGCAACCTGGGTGCAAAGGGCAAAGCCTAGGGTGAATGAAGGAACTTTCAGCCCACTGCCGCAACTAGCCAATTGAGAGGCCGCAAAGCAGTGTCGCGTGCCTTCAAGCTTCAAGTTCCCTTCAGGCCAGTGAAGTCTGTGATATCAACACAAGCTATGCCATTCTTGAGTGCAGGGATAGCTAGCTCAAGCGGCAAAATAGGGCCTGTGGACCATTATGCGTGCATAAAAAGATAATCTTGGCTTGATTTTCGGGTCGGCAGGCTTTCATGAGCGGGACCTTTAGAGGAAGAAGACTAAGAGAAACAAGTCAGAAAACTCTTCCAAAAGTATTAGCCTTAAGTGAATAGTGAAAATGTCCCAGACCGAGGCCACCCAGCCTTCCTGTTAGGCAGCAATGCAATATTCAGTTCCGATGACATCTCTCGATGTCTACCATGCTTCTTGCTAGGTAGATCGCCATGCGGAACGGGATAACGTGATTTTCGCTAAAGCACGATTGACACAGCGACCTGGAAAGAGAGTAAAGAGCTTAATTTTGCTTAATCAGCTTCTTTTAACATTATAGTGAAGATACATGACATTGAGATCCTTCACATCTCACGGACTTCATAACAACACAAACCACTATGGTAAATTTTTTTCGCGACCTGCAAGAAGCGACGGAAGAAAGCCCGCCGTAGCCGGTCCGCCGGTCCGCTTTGTAGGACAGCGAACCAAAACAAAATTAGAGCTCAAAAGCTGTAAGCTAACAGGAGCCCTTTCGCTTGCATGCTGCTCCTATCATAGTTGGAAGAAAGAAAAATTTTCTACGCCTTTTCCGCTATCTTCCCCAACTGACTCTTGCTTCAATCGTGCGGCTTGCTGGGGTAAACTTGGCGAACACTCTTCCCACAATTGCATGGAAATGAATGGGAACAAATAGAAAAAGCAAAGACAAAAGTGCTTGTGCTTTCAATAGCACCAGCACCTTGTACCCACCCGATTGGAGCACATGGAACATGGTGAGTATTCGAACTATTTCTTCAGCCAGAAAAAATTCACGCACCGAATTGCTATCAGCTTCGACGCAGATTCTCTTTTCGAGTTTTAGCGGAAAATTAGCCGAACTAAATGAAACATGGCCAGGGACACTCCCCCTAAATGGGTAGATTTAGACGAACCTCACCAGGAGAATTCAAAGCTTGGTAGATGCTAGCTCATAGCCAAGAGGATATTATATCGCCGGAAATTGCACTTGTTCGTCACACAGATATAGCCATAATGCAAACCAATCGTCTGCCCCGCCCACTCGGAATAAAGCCCCCTCGCAAATTAATCCTTTCAGCGTTTTGGCCTCCTCTGTGTTGCACTAGCTAAGAGGGTGTCGTACCTGCCGACAGTTCCCCAGCTGGAGGCTCAAGCTAACTCTTAGGCTGGCTGATATCATGATATTCTTCTCTGCATAATGCAAGCCATCCTGCACTCCAGTTTATTTCTCTCTTCATGCGCTTTGACTTCCGCGTCATTATCCCTCCAATGAGATGTCACAATGCTTGTCAAGTTGCGTTTCCAAGTCATGTTGAGAGGCGAACCCAATGAATGGCAGTATCATCCGGATAGATGGCAAGGGCTCGCGAAAACCAAATCTTTTAATGCAAGTTTTCCCAATTCAGCCTATGAAATGGCATGGTATTTCAGGAAGGCAAAAATATGAGCTGAAATAACATTGAACGGAATTTAGGGGACTCCCAAACTAGACTTGAAGATGTCCTAGGCCCGTAACATGAATGCGGGGCAGCAGGGAAACTTCGAATACATGCAACTGATTTCCATCCGATATATATCCCTGGTGGAATAAATGAAGGGTTCCAAGTCGCCGTCAGTAGGGGTCGACATTTGTGGTACGGAACCATCATATTAGATGAAATTTTGATTAATTCGAGCAGCGATAGTAGGGCATGAACTATCCTTACCGCTCACCTGACGCCTTCTGACAGATAGGGATTTCCCTCGTCTCCATGCACTCCCGGAAACGTGGTAAAACGGCGATCTTTCGACGACATGAAGGGTATATTTCAAGATTTGGAATCCTTCCACAGTTGCCAAAGGATAAACTTCTCGTATCTTCTCCTTATCTCTTCAACATATTACTTATTGGATTACAGCCATTTATTTCAAGATATCAGGAAGTAAGCCTTGCGTTTGTTGTTTGAAGGCATCCGAAATACGCATGTATACAGCATCAACAGCTGCTGAATTCATGAATCTGATATCGGAACCAGGATTAGCGAGAACTGTCGGGTAAACGGTCCTTAGGCTGCTTTTAATTTAGGATAGATGGGAAACTCGCCTACGTCGAGTCAGTACAGATGTATTCCCAGAGCTGAATATTCGCGCTTTGATCCAAGTCCTCTTGCTGTACGTGGAGTTCGATATGGGAGCACAACCCTTTCTGCAAGTGGTCTCAGAATCCAGGATTTTAATTTTCTGTTAAGGAGTGCAAATTACCACAGGAGCCAGAACCTTCTATATTGCGCTTTATTCCACTTAGAAACTAGATATTTTCTACGTGTTCATACAGCCTCTCAGTCACTTTTCTGGCGGAAGGGCGGCCAAACAGTAGACGGGAGATGAAGGGTATCTAGCACCAGGGCGACCTTACGTGGACGTTGGTTTGCTCGGAGATCTCATCCCAAATTCCTCGAATAACTCTATAGGCCTCTATATTCGATCATACATTCGCCAAAATAACACACAAGATTTCTTTCAACGAACCCTTTCGAGCTAACCTCAAATTTAGCTCCGCCTCAATTTAGTTCTTCTCCTGGAGAATTGCCCTTACGTGCCCCTCAACTAATTCCAAAGGATTAAGTTTATGGTATTGAGCGCTCAGATACTTTGCCTTCTTGTAGTAAGAATCATCTCCAAGCATCTTAAGGACGGCTTCTCGGACTTGCTCGGGTTTAGCAGTCTGTACCTTCAGGTTGATCGCCGCTCCAGTCCACTCGGTTCTTGCGTTGTTCTCTGGCTTGTCCTCACCAGTTCCTACCAAGATGAGTGGAACACCATAGTACAACGCCTGCTGGGTACTTCCAAACCCACCAGAGTTCACAAATAGATCAAGATGTGGGAACAAATCTTCGAACGGGATGTAGTTGCAAACGCGGGTATTTGCAGGTATCTCTAAGTCCTCTGGGAGCTTTTGATGTGGTGCCCCGAGCGAGACGATCAGTAAGATATCGTCCCTGTCGCCCAACGCTTTGATGGTAGGCACGTTTAGGTCGTTCATATCATTCCAAGGAACGGTACCCTGGCAAGCGAAGACAATCTTCTTAGACTTGTTCTTCGAGACTTCCAAAATCTCGTCCCAGAATGGCGGGAGTGGAGGGACTTTTCTTCCTTTCAACTCTGGCCAACCGATATAGTACAAATTCTTAGGAGGCGAAGAGCGAGGGTATTCTTGTTCTTCGAGAGAGCAATGCAGATATCTATCTGCATGTCGTACAACGTCAAGGAACGGTGGAATTTCCTCGATCGTGGCTCCTAGCCCCCTCAAAATCTGCTCGAAGAATGCGGTTGAGCCCCCGAAAATGCCTTCTGGTGCATAAATCGCTTTATACATCGCTGCATACTTCTCTCTACCCTCAGGTGTCGTATCAGGTGGGAGACCCATGTTGAAAGGAGCAAGGTCGATATCGCTAACCATCAACGGAACAGAACCAATGGCAATGGTGCCGCTTGGCCGCACTCCTCTCCATGGGGCACCAAAAAGGTAAGGGGAGATAGCCCAAGAGGCAGACTCATACATTATGATAATAGGCTCTCCTTTGTAGCCATCTCTAGTTGTGATGGACTGGCAAACATCTTGGAGGGTCTGGTATTGGGTTGGGATTGGCCCCACGAAGAACTGGATAATGTCCATGTTGACGCGCTCCGGTGTTCCTTTCTCAATCCCCTCGACAGGTTTAATCATGATCGCAGGATCTCCGATTTCGGCTGGATATGGGTGAAATGATGCTCCAGTCCATTCGCTGTCCGCTCTTAAAGATTCACCAGTAGTAATGTGTACTTCATACCCTTGTTTGACAAGGTGTGTGGAGATGGGCAGGAGACTCTTGAAATGAGCCATGATCGGGCTCGATGTTATGACGATAATGGGCTTTAGTTCTGCCATTTTAATTTTTTAATGAAGATTGTATACAGCGCAAGGATAATCGATATCGGGAATAGGACAAGTATTGGTATCAAACGATATCTGTGTAACTTTGTCGGATGGTAGGCTTGGGAGAAAATTAAAAGGGGTGCTAGTTTGTTTATAACGTTTATATTTCTCTAGATAATGTAATATGCAACGTCTTACAGGAACAATCTGCCGGTTGGTGTAGGAAGCAGTCTTTTATATATAGTTAACTAGGTACGTCGATGAGTTCATGGAAAGACGCGAAACCAGATAGCAGATACCATGGATACAAAACGACCCCAAGATAGGTTCTCCTTTCCATAAACACTTGTCTCTGCTTGTTAGCAGCTACCACACCACCAACTCCCCACAGCATTCGTGCCTCGTATTAAAATTCCAGCGTTGGAAATTGTTTCTAGCGGTCTAAGTACGACCGGCAGCGACCTGCATAAGCGCTAGCCTCCGATTTGACATGACACCTGGTGATCAAGCAATGATTAAGCACTACTGTGTTGCTTGTTGGCGGCCCACCTGTCCGGGAATTGGTGGTGATGCGAACCAAGACAATCGTTCGCGCTGACGTCAGCCACCAGAACAAGGAGGAGGCAAGGTCGAGGGCCCACAGACCACCATTGAGGTACGGCAATTGCAGCAACCTAGGTTATGGCCTCAAGAAGTCTTAAAGCCCACCGCTAATGCGTTGCTCTAGCCATCGCAGTTTACACGTAGGCCAGAATTGGGGCGTAGCTTGTCCTTCTTTTACCAGATGTCCGCTACGTAGATTTGGTTACCGAAAAGAGGAAATGGGTCCGATGATAAAACTGAGCTTGAGGATGGCTAGATCTGCCGCCAATGGATACCAATGTCCTAATGTTGCCTTCTTTCGTAGAAGTGTTCTGTCCTTTATAAATTATAATTATTTCCAAGATTAGTTGTGCAATTATGGCGAAGAATACCAGGCCCGGCCACTTTACTTATCTATCTGAATCCTGGGCTAGTTCGTCGTCTTCGTTGCGGCTTTCGGCCGTACACTAGTCACAACTTGATGTTGGATCGAATTCCCTGTGTAACGGTTAGGGGAATACACTTCCCAGGCGGGAAAATTAAAGCCAAGGCTTTGGGTTCGCTTCCATCTACGTTGCGCTATACCTCTCAGGGTAGGTCCCCGCTCGAGATAGCTATATAGTCGAAATGCAGGTGGAACTAAAGCCTTAATAATAGCGTATGGCCTAGTAAGACAAATAAGCGGTACCAGTTGATTAATTTAGGTTACTAAGACAGCTGTAATCTCACTTGAATTAACAATAATATAACATGTATCTCTCAACTCCCCGTGCTTGTCAGGCTAGCTCGTGATTTCTACAACCTCCATGATATCGGCCGAATAAGAATACCGCCGATTTACTGATTGTCAGTTTTTTAATATATACTCGGCCATGGGAGTGAAGTTCTCCATTAGGTTACTAAGCCATTTGCTGGCCAATGCACCTCTATATTTCTATCGTCTAGCTTGGCAGGCTCGCGCTCGTATTTTATATTCAGATTACTTAACAAACCCGCTACACGGCCATGGTGTTGCCATATACCCAACGAAACATCTCGTCAATCTGTAGGCGGGGGCTGATTGAAACTGTACTGGTAGCCTTTGGGAAGTATACAATATTACTTTAGGAAACACAGTCGATAGAAACACTTTCGCCAATACTGAAAAGAGACATTGCCGACAAGACCCCTGTCGATTGTATAATATAATACTTGATGCGACAGCTAACAGCATTTGTCAAGTTATTGCGATACGTGACTCAGCCACTCGAGCACTCTTTTTTTCTTTTCTTTTCTTTTCTTTTTAAGAAAAAACACGCATTCCATGGAGGACGGAAAGCGAACGCAAAAGACTGGATCCCATTCCCTGACAGTTTAATAACAGGATAGAGGCAACTCGTAAACAACCAAAGTTATGTGCGTCTAGCGGACGCGTCTCTTACTTGATCACGCCCAAATACCATCACTATTTCCAGCGGTGGTCTCTAAGATTATGATTGAGTAACGCATCACTAAGCTCAGATATATTGACAGAATCGGCGCACGATTTCAATCTACTGGCTATTGGGTTGAACTTTGTCTCACCAAAATCTTGATTTCGTCAGCCTCCTTGAATTAATGGCAACGCTAAGCGAGTGCGAGCTATGATAGGGACTCCTCTAGCAACAGGCAAATCTAGACCGATTGAATATATATTGCTGACACCAGCAATCTATTCGCGGTTAGCAATATCGTAGAGTAGACTAGAGGTAACCGTCGAATCAGCTCACATTGCTTCGTTGATACCGCCGCGTAGATTTGATTCGGTTGGTTCAATAATGGTGGGAGCAAGCACCTAGGCTGGCGGAGGGGCTAGCTCAAGGCAGAAGGTAACAGCAAGTTTAATCTGGTCCCCTGGAACCTGATTTTATCGGTCTATCTTCTCAAACATGCAATCCATAGGAACGGAAACCTCGAAGCAATATGACCAGCCAAGGCTCAATAAAGCTTTCCTCTAAACGACCTTACCCAACGCGAGACAGTACTCATCTGGAGCCCCACCTCTGACAGTGACTCCTTACCCCCAGGGACAGTCTGGTCCAATTTTATATGCATTATCGGTAAATCCGCAATTGAGCTGATCGATAAGAGACCCAATACATATACCTCAGATCCGAATCGTCAACCCCTCGAATGCCCCGACAAGATTACGCGTCATAGTTTAGGAGATACCCACGCGCACACCGTTTATTGTAGAGGTGGATCAGTTTAAATGACAATCGCAAAGGACGAGGTAGGCGACGCAGCACTAGCCCTTCTGACCAGAC
Source organism: Dactylella cylindrospora (assembly GCA_012184295.1). Classification (NCBI taxonomy): domain Eukaryota; kingdom Fungi; phylum Ascomycota; class Orbiliomycetes; order Orbiliales; family Orbiliaceae; genus Dactylella; species Dactylella cylindrospora. Next base: position 51,322 of record LDUD01000012.1, read on the forward strand.
TCAGGGGAGCCAATATTAACATACATTTCAACGATATATCTACCCAAACTAGAGATTCTAGTCAGGAGCGAAGGGCTTAGCTTAGGACTTACGCCCATCCCAAAGGCGAGGCACAAGAGGTTACCCTATAAAAGACTTCCAGCAAAACAACCTTTGAGCTAACTTTGACATAAAAGATTCAGATTTAACAAAGCTAGGGACGATCTTACAGGAAGAAACGATCCCGCCAGCGAAGATACAAGACTTCAAGTTGACTGTGTTGAAGCCACCTATCCCTCACAAAGGTTATAAAGTTTGCAGCAAAGAGTCGGCAGAACCGGGAGCAGAAAGGTGGGTGGTCGATAAGAAGTGTCAGACTAGGACCCGCAGAAGCCGAAATTCATGACATTTGAGCACACAACAATAGCTCAGAGGTAACATGGAAGACGGTGTCTGACGGGTCGGAAACCAAGTAGAGCACCGGGGAATAATATTTCACAATCTTAATGTTCTACTCAGGGACCCTAACTCAGCCTCAGAAGGGATAGAGATTGCCTTCCAGCGAGCACGCTACTCGCAACCACCGCCAGAGCTTTGGATGCAGATGATAGTCCTAGCTCAAACATGCGACAGCTTTACCTTTTCGTAACAACAAACTAAACTCGTAGAAGTCCCCATTACATGCTTGTAATACACTCAAGAAACTCGGTCATGTCGAAGAAATAACAACCCAGCGAGAACGCTGAATCGTTCGACCCGTTCCACAAGTCTAGTGATGTAGAACCTCCGTACCTAAATAGCACCTTTTTGACTAGAACATAAAAGGTGGCGCTTAAGGAATCTTCACCAATCACGACATTAGATGGTCTCGGGTCTAGAAGACACAGACCGCAAACATACTTTGTGTGGATGTTAGCTATGTTAGTCGCCATTATGGAATGCATGATAATGTGGTGGCATGCCCGCTCAATCAACTAGGCGGTTGGAGTCGAGTCATACCTGGTTAAATTAGCAGAGGTACTGTTACCGACTGTCACTTAAATTCCATTCTGGAGAGATACTAACTAGTATGAAAGGAAATTTAATCTCTACGTTCGTTACATATTATCTCTCGCTACCAGCCAAAAATCCCCCTTAAACATTTGAGTTGCATTGCATAGCTAGTAACTGGTCGGTTCTTCGATGCGTCCACCCCTAGCGCTAGCCTTGGCTCTAGCTGTTGCGCGATGGTGTAAAATTGTCTCGGGTGGTATTTTGTTCTTAGACACATGCTGGCTAGCTAACTTAAGCTTTCCGCCCAGTCACCGAAATATGAAGCCCGCCTCAGCATTTGCATTTTGAATTTATAATACCCCACATTGCTATCTTTCGGTTTTGCCCGTTCTCTATGCTTATCATCCACGGTCGCGTCAGCTTGAATTGGTGTGTCCAAGCTTCAAACTTGGCACGCTAGAAGTCTCGGGTTCCACAAGAGCTTAATTCGAAAATTGTGGGTTACACGACGAAGGCTAGCTCTATGACTTTTTTCTCGACCCGTCGACCCCCACTAGTTGACAACTGCTGGTAATTACCAGTAATATCTATTATCTGCTGTTGACTGTGAGGAATGTTTCCTGGTCGGTCAATCAGGGTGGACCCTGCTTATCACCACTTGAAGCAGAAAGTGCATGAGCTGAGGAGGTGGCGGGAAATTTAACGAAGCAAATTGCTTTCAAATATTGAGCTTATTTTCACCCCGACTTTCTAATCACGACGACCCTTTCCTCAGGAATCATCCTTCAAAAAAATTTAGAAAATTTTAATCTCTCTCGCTCGATCGAAGTAACCTATCTTGTAGCGGAGTTTGCAAATTGAAGTGGCGAGTTTCCATTCCTTCAGCGCGATACAGCTGACATATTACTTTACAACACAGCTTAAAAACCCAATTCACAACATGGCAGAGTCTGACTCTGGCGATAATGGGGGACCGATAACAAAGGAGGAGAAAGCAACAACGACGGATGATCTTCTTCACGTAGAAAAGGGAGATGTTGTAGACATCAGTTCCGACGATGCTTTGCTTATGACTTTGGGTTACAAGCCCGAGCTGAAACGTGAATTCTCCTACCTGACGGTCTTTGGCCAGAGCTTCGGCGCCATGGGTATCGCGCCCGCACTCGCAGAAAGCCTGATATTTTCTTTGGGTAGTGCAGGATCCGTGGGATTGGTTTGGACCTACTTCATGGGTTGTATCACCTTGATCCCAGTCGCACTTAGTTTGGGCGAACTGGGTTCGAGCATGCCCACCGCTGGCGGTCTCTACTATGTGAGCGAATCCTATTTCCTGCCCCCTAGGAAATAGACTACCTGACAATTTTGGGCCATCTAGTGGGTCGCTAAGCTCACGCCGACAAGAGCTAGAGCGTTGATGTGCTGGCTGGCGTAAGTATTCTGGTTCTAGTATTGCTTCCCCGAGCTGGCCGAGGTCGAAATTTAAAAATATTTAGTGGCTACATGAATGTCCTCGGTTACATTTCTATATTTGCCTCGACTATCTACGGAGCCACTCTGATTCTCGTCGCCGAAATCATAATCGGTTCCGACGGCACTTGGCAGACGACAAAGTATATCAACTATGGACTCTTTGCCGCTACGACTGTTCTCTGTTTTGTAATGACATGCGTACCATCAGCAACCCTTTCGAAGCTAAATAATATCTACATTTGGTTACAGCTTGCGATGGCATTGGCGGTTATCATAACCCTACCGGCAGCTACACCGAAGGAGTTCATTAATCCAGCATCTTTCGTGTTTAGCGACTTTCAGAATACAGGATTTTGGCCGAATAAGTGAGTCTACGATCCAAAAGTACCACCCTAGAGGTCTAGATAGGTCGCAAAACAATATTTAATTTAGTAAACGCCGCCAGCGGTTGGGCATTTATGCTTGCCCTGTTGACACCTGTATGGGTAGTTTCAGGATTTGAGTCGTCCGCCACAATCGCCGAAGAGGCCTCTAATGCTGCCAAGGCCGTCCCTTTTGCCATGGTTTCTTCTCTTGTTATCGCCGTGGTCGTTGGCATGGGGGTAGTAATCTCGATTGCATTTACAATGGGATCCGATGTTATTGCAATCGTAACGAGCCCCCTAGGCCAGCCGATGGCACACATTTGTCTCAATAGCCTGGGAAAGAATGGCGCCATTGCCATGTGCACGTTCCTATGGTTCACTAGTATTTGCAATTGCTCGATGCTTTTGGTTGCAGCATCTCGAGAGACATTTGCCCTTGCACGAGGTTCGTGGAGGCCCTTTAAACTTGTTGTACTATCTGCGTATTAATTAAGGCACTTGCTAGATGGTGGCCTTCCATTCTCCAGTTTTATCCGTGTCCTCACTGCCAACAAAACTCCAGCAAGAGCAGTGCTCTTCTGTGCCCTCGTCACTCTCGCAGAAGGACTTCTAATGTTCGTCAATACTATCGCAATCAATTCTATCTTCAATCTCGCCATTATGGGGTTATACTTTGTAGGTCCGCTCTATTTATCACTCGCAATCCCCTACTAATATCGCTTTCATGGGTATCTAGGCATACACAATGCCGCTTGTTTCTCGCTTGATATTTAACGAATTTAAACCAGGCGTCTGGTATATGGGGCGAAAACTCAGCTACATCTCAGCGGTCTACAGCGTTCTCTAGATGACGTTTATATTTACGCTTCTCCTTTTCCCAGCTTACCCGAGCCCAGATGAGACGCAGATGAACTACGCAGTTGCGGTCTTAGGGTTCGTTCTTGTGTTCTGCCTTATCTACTATTATTTCCCAAAATATGGAGGAAAAACTTTCTTGTAAGCTTTAAGTTTCCTTAGCTTGTATATGTGCTCCAAGCCGTCCGGTCGCTAATGATTCAATTCAACAGCCATGGCCCGGTCCGTACGGTCGACGAAGTTATAGCTGCAAATCCACAATTAGAAGAGCAGCTGGAGCGAAAGATTACTGAGGAGAGGAGAAAAAGTGCAGCAGGGTCACAAGCAGAATAAGCACGCGTCTATATAACGCAAAAAGCACATTGGTGTCTTTCTATGAATCGATCGGATACAGACACGGTAGACACGACAGGATAGCCAAGGTGTAGACAGTATATTTCAGAGGACTAAATGGGAGGGCTTAGAGGCGCGATGGGGAGGCAGTGCAATCATATGTTTAAAACATACTCCTAATAGCAAAATTGAATTTTTATAGTTTACCCGTTAATCATATTTCAATTGTATCCATACTCATCTATCATGAAATATCTAGATAAGGCAATGTTGGCTCACCAATCCTTGTACCAAATTCCAACATGCAACACAAGTCGTAACGGTTATAACATTGTGGCATATATGCAGCAATATGCAATCCCATCATATCCGTGCACCCTGAACTCCGGTTACCCGAGCGATCGCTGTCGACTGTCTAAATCGCCATCTTGAAGATGTAGGCACACTAGTACCCCAAATATTAGCCTAAGCAAATTGCGCTTGAACTCGCAAAATCACCGAGTTCGTACTTGCTTATATTTAAAATCTTCAAGGGTCTCCACGTTGAGGTCAGTTGGCGGCTAAAATGGATAGTTAGCGGATGTACAAACAACCGGACGGGCCTAAAACCCCACAATGCACCAGTGCCACAACACAGGCTATATACAAGAATCCGACTTCACGTTTTCACTTTTCACAGAATCTAGACATTTCTGGTTACTGTTGATCCGAGAACCTAGTCTAGGCATCAAAAGACTTCATATCCGGGTATTTCTCCTCTAGAAACCTAGCATAACGCAATAAAAACCCTGGAACTGGGTCTAGGGACAAACTTCAGAGCAAGACCTTTATAGGATTTAGCCGACAGTTAAACAGATTCTATGTCAAGCCGATTGACCTTGGGATTAGATTGATGAGACTAAAGCAAAGTATAAAGTGGAAGAAAGGTCCAGTCTGCTCCTCACAATGATTTTCTTGTCTGACGTCGGCCTCGAGCTCGTTGGGTCTCTACCTACTGCACTACCGTCCCCTCCCATATCCCACGAAATGGTGCCATCTGCCAGCCTATCACTGGCGGCAGCGGCGGCGCTCTTTAGCAACGTTTTGGCGAACCCGCTGCCTAGAAGAGCGTTAACGAATGAGGACACATCCCTTACCCTGCTCTTCCAGAACAACCTCAACGCCACCGACGATGTCAATCATGTTGGGGCAATCCTACTGGATGAAATGCCGTATACCAAGGCTAGCCCGGCATGCGCGGCTATTGGCGAGTCATTGATCGAGTGGGGAACTCTTGAGTATCACAGGTTTGACTTTGAGAGGCAATTAGCCTACCAATCCTTCATTGGAAAGTCGAAACCTACTCAGAGATATTATATTCTAAACAACGTCATATCAGCAACCCAGGCAGACGGTTCTCTGCAGCTCATTACTCCGCCAACCCGCGATATCGCGCTTCCGGTGCTCTGCACGCAATCGTCGCACGGAAACAGCCCATCAGCTCCAGCTACCGATTCTAACAAGATTACGGTATCTAGTGGATCCAATACCTATGTTGGGTTTCGCAACCTGAAGAGCTTTCGATTTCTAGGTATCCCTTATGTTGCATTCCCAGGTCGGTTCAAATACTCGGTATACCCATCGGCTCCAAGTGGGGTGACCGTCGATGCGACGAAATACAGAAAACAATGCTCTCAACCCTGGCAGGCCGAAGGTACAACGGCAGAGGACTGTCTCATTTTAAATATCCAAACTCCATATATCCCCAAACAGGGCTCAACGGAAAGACTGAGGCCGGTTCACTTTTGGATCCATGGTGGCGGCTTCACTGGCGGAACCGGAAATGATGCCGGGAGCGATGGTGGAAATTTGGCGTCCCGTGAAGACGTCGTGACTGTTAATATCAATTATCGTCTGTCTACTCTGGGTTTCCTTGCAATCCCTGGTACTGATATCAAGGGAAACTTTGCTATCAGCGACATGATTGCTGCATTGAAATGGACGATTGACAACATTGCTGCTTTCGGAGGTGATCCGAATCGCATCGTTATAAATGGTGAATCTGCCGGAGGGGGCTCTACTCGTGTACTCTTGGGTTCGCCACCAGCAATACCGCTCTTCCAAGGGGCAATCTCGATGTCAAATCTAGGATTTGGATATGCTCTAGGTATCGGGTATAGCTATGCGAATACCTACAGCGACTATCTCACCATCCAAGGTTCCTATAATATTGCTGGGCAGCAAATTTTCGCCGCCCTTGGATGCACTCAGGCGTACTTGGATGATCAAATTGCTTGCCTGAAAACCAAGGATCCCTTAGCAATCGTCACTGCTAACACAGTAGCTCGATATGTCGTCCAAGATGGCTACTACGTCGACACACCCCGCCTGGAGGTCTCAGGGAAGACCGGATCCGTTGCGTACGTTGATGTTATGTTTGGTATCACCCGCGATGACGGCGCTTCCTTCTCTACATACCCGAAAACACCCGTTACTAGCATCCTCGAAGGTCTTCAAGTCGGCCTGAATATTAATACGGAAAATGCTCAAAAGGTTATCGACTCGGGCCTTTTCCCCGCCCCAAATACTGGAGACATCACGCTTGATAGTTTCAATGTGACCTCTCGCATCGCCACAGATCTCCAGTTCAGATGTGTCGACCAGGCTACCGTGTATGCCGGAGACCAGACCGGTGTATTCAAATCCGCGCACTACTTTCAAATGGACCGCACTTACCAAGGTTATGATCCCAACAACCTCGGCGGCCCACCGGTCACGGAAGGCTACCCGTACGGTAACCCAAATCTCCCATACTTCCGCGTGCACGGATCCGACATGCCAAATGTGTTTGGTAATCTGTCGCCACTGAGAGACGAGAACGACTTGTCCACCATACAATTATCTTCCGGCTACTTCGCTGAGTTTATCAAGAAGGGTACTCCAAACATCCCTACGAGATATCTTACCGCAAGAGGCTACCATGTGAGTTTGGTAGGTGTTGAGTTGAGTGGACGGTGGAGTGAAGTCCGAGGAAAAAGTGGGCCGATCATGTTGATTGACTTCCCAGCCAGGTCAAGTAGTTATGTAGATGTTGAGCAATGTGCTTGGTTGGGTTATCCCCTTGATTATTATCTCACAAACTAGCGTGAGAAAAAAAATATTGTATACATATTTGGAGCAATAATCTAACGTGTACTATATTAGCGATAAATCTATATACACGCTTGAATAGCAACGCTTCACTCCCCAGCCTCTCAGGGTTCCAAAAATATTATTCAGACATCTAGGCTCTCCGAGGGCCAGTGTACTGCTAATGATCTTCTGAAGCGGTCGGGTTTCGTGGTAGAAACTATGTAGCAGCTTGCATAAATTATAAAGTACGCGCCAGGTTTGGTCAAATCTCTAGGTTTGCAAGACTCTGTCCTCCAACCTAGGATCACCTAAAGAGTAGCCTCCATATTATGACGCTAAGTAAGACTGTTGGAAAAGCCAGAATCATAGCTACTTCCCTAGAGCCTGCATCTCTCATGAAATCCCTAGCCTTTACCAGCATGTCCTGAAATTTCCGGCGTAGTAGCTCCCTCAGTTGTGTCCCAACAACCCACCACCATTCACCAAAATTTTCAAACCCGACCACTTGTCGATGTACCAGTCTCCCTCTACCATCTGAGATCCTGAGCACCGTCCCCGCGATCCGCCTCCCGTCACTACTAATAACATCTTCTTCCCAAGGTTTCCGCTTCACAGTGACACAAAGCATAGACAAGTGGAGGTCGCCGTAGACCTCCGGTGTCAAGTCAAGATCAACACTTAGATTAACGTCTAGATGTACCTGTGTCTTCTGCGGTCGCTCGTGATCTTCCAACAACTGCTCCGTAAGCGCGTCGTAGTTTCGGACGGAGCCGGGGTCCAAGAGATAGGATCGTGTAATGTCATTGCTGACGGTCGGCAACGGTCTGGCTGAAAGCACAGGACTAGCGCTCGGAGGGACTAGGATAAGAGCATTTTTGACATCGCCTGTATCTGAGACTTCCACATCAGACATAGAACTGTCGGTGGAGGATGTACCAGTTCTTTTGGGCAACACTTTTCGCGATCGGGCAAGCAAGGGGTTAGGTGTTCCGACCGGCGCTATCTTAGCAGCAAGGAAATGAAGTCGTACGAGGAATATAGAGTTCGCAGATGAGCAAGGTCAACCTTTATCGATCAAGGGATGGTAAGGAGGCACGTTCTGTGTTCGTGACATTCGTGGGATTGTTTAATAGTAAGACGTAGTTGAAACTAGGGATATCTTTGGGAATATATCGCATACGAGGAAGACGAGGAGGAGGAGGAGCAGGAGAGATTAAAAGCTGGGAAACCTTGGAGGCAGGAATAATGCAGCCTGCCATTTCTGTTTCTTCTTTCTTTCGTTCTTGGTTGGGAGGACCCACCACCCTTCTGCTGCATGCGCATGCACATGCCCCCCGACCCACAATGCCGATTTTCCAAACCCGGCTACAAGCAATGGCAACACGGGAATTAAGTGCTTTGCAAGGTTGGCAGGCATTTTTCCGGTCTCAATGATTGGTATACCAGTCGTTCTTCTCCCCCATCCAGCGAAAAAGGAGGAATAAAAACCTTTCGGCCAAGTTTGGTGTTTCCTTTTCTTGTTTTTCGTTTTGTGTTCTATAATTGAGCACTATTTCATTTTACTCATAACGTATATAACTCTGTCGCATAGACCTGGAGAGACTGATCAAACGACCAATTCCAATTACAGAATCTAGAGAAGGACTGGATGGAAATGCAAGATAAGAGAGACCTTCTCTCCAATTTGATCACTGATATATATGTGACATAGCGAAAGTGCGGGGCAATCAAAAGGGGGGGAAAAAAACAAAAACCAAGTCAAATCGCAGATGGTCTACAGAAATCCTTGGGGCAGTAGCATCCTAGGAAGCCAGCGCGCCCATCTCAATAGCCCAGACAAAAGAATAGATTTATCACGCCAAAAGGAAAAAGAAACCAAGACCAAAATTCAATTAAAAATAAAAGTGAGTATTAAACCCCTCGGAATCCCAACCGTAACTAGATATCGTAAGGCCGCTTGCGTCGCTAGACTTTCAAGAACTGTTCTCCGAGGAAGCCAGGTTTGGCAATTAGTTTAAGACCTGAAGTATCCCAAATAGTAAAGGTGAGGGGTTTGCGAATTAGCAAATCGTCTTTTTCTTCCATTGTGCTTGCGAGAGCGTTATGGAGGAAGAAGGGAATATGCAGTCCTGCTCACGACATCTCACAGTATGAGGGAGGCCGTATCAAGATAGACTTACAAGAGCGCTAAGGTTAGGTCACCGTGAATTCTTGCTTTCAGTTCAACTTCAACATCCAGGTTGAGGTCTAGCCTCAATTTCATGGGATCATTCTTCTTAGGAGCAGGTTGCGGTTGCATTTGCATTTGCTGCTGAACCGGCCTCTGTCGTTCCCTCAGAGGCATTTCTTCCGTTGCTGATGACTCGTAGCCCGATTTTGGCCTACGACGTCTGTTCCGTTTCACTAGTTGACCTTTATCTCCAGTATCTTTGTCCTCCCATACTGGATGCGGCTGCGATTTCTCCACCGGAGCGGTGGCTGTGGCGGTATCTTTCTGATCCTTGGAGCTCATGCTGGAGGCGGAACGACTAGGGACTGATGGTCGTCTGGCGGATTGAGGCCTTGAGCGACTTCTCGCTTTAGATGCAGAGCGAGAGGATGCAGGTTTCTGGGCGGGCTTTGAAGCACCTTCGGTTGCAGATGGCGCGGCGTTATCAGATGAAGCCGTCTGACTAGTGTTCTCTTTGCCTTCTTCTATATGAGAAGTTATATCGTTCTTGCTATCGTTGTTTGCGGAATTGTCCGTATAGTGCTCTTCAGCAGGAGGAGATTGTGGTTGGGTATTGTCAAGGTCTGTGTTTTCTTCCTCTTGATCCCAAGGGGCTCCTTCCCAATTGTCTTCTTTCTTTGGAGTGGTAGTAGCCATATTGGAAATAGATGCAATAGCTTAAGGGGGGTGGTATATTGAATATCTACTAAATCAATAGAGTGGGAAAAGTAAAAATTGATGTACAATCAATATTTCAATTTTGAAAAAAAAAAAATGTATATCCTTTTGACTTTATTACCGCCATAGACTTCACTCTTCAGTATTACCAAAGCCGGAAACCCTCTGAGATGCACCTCACGATTCGTTCACTCTGTGACATCACAACTGCATCAAATTGCTATTCAGAGGGTCCTTTTGCCTTGACGCCGTTTATCATTCTTAAGATCCCCCGATCCTATATTATGAAGGCTCATGGAAGAAAATTTATGACGTTTTTCTAAGCACACTCGCATCTGTATGGCCATACAGCCAGCAGTATTATTCGATATGACGCACAGGCCCACCTGGCCGCCCGCACCTACATGTAGATGGGCAGGCGAGGGTTGGCCCCACAGTTGCAATTCCGTCTTGTCCTCGCTCGCCGGCTCTGCTTTGCTTTTTATTCTGCTCCAAGCCCTCCAGGAAAAACTTGGCAAGGCATTGGACCGCTCCAACACGGGTTACACCACACACCACTTTCCCAAGATGTTTTAGTTTGCTGCAATAGCAAAAATATTCGAGGCACCAAGGCTGGTAGCTCGAGTAAACCTTCCTACATATGATGGTACCTGTTCCAGCCTCAGTGTATACAACTGTCCCAGCCTCAACGTATATACACCCTCCCCGGAAAACATTAGAAAGTTTCTTGCTTATCACTATAGCTAGATATACATGCAACCACTCCAACATTTAACCTTGTGGCACATATGCGTACCCAAGTACTATGCGCAGACAGCATGCATGGAGATAGGTCTCCGCCTCTAGCCAACAGAAACCTGTGGCGTACTCATGATTTAAAGGATAACCACGAATTCTTTTTTTATTTTTATTTTTTTTTTATTTTTTTTTGAAGAATCTTGCTTTTGGATATATAAAACTCGAGATTTCACCGCCAAACGCTCGATCCGCACTGCAAGAGCCCAGATGTGACGTCTACAAGCGGCCCAGCAGAGCCTGTAAGCCAATCTGGGAGCCACAGCTGTATAATTAAGGTTTTAAGAGATACTCTACAGTTCTGATAACGTAGGCCCTGCGTCAGCGATGGACAGCTATATGATTTGCATTATGTGGCATTTGCAAATTCGACTACGCTACCCTCAGTCCCCAGGTTGCGGGCTTGCATTTCCCCGTAGCTGTCTCCAACCGCAGCGGCGAAGATCATGTCATGATGATGAAGCCATCGAAAATTCTTCTCTCAAAGATTTTTACCTCTCATGCCGTTGGCCCCACATTCCAAGTTTATCTGAGGCTTTATAACTATTGGCCTTGATAATCATTTCCCTCAGCCACGCCTATAAAATAGGACGCCATCACATCAATATGTTCCAAGGTATTAGATTTTTATCAAACAGTTCACTACCTTCAAAACTTAAATCACAAGTTACGCCCGTGGACATAACAGAAGAAGCATCTACACCTATTCAATTTCTCACTGCGCCATCGTCACCACCACCCGAAGAGGCAGGAGAAAGTTCATCTTCAGCCACTTTTTCCGCTCACAATCAAATACCATTGCCACATTTATCAGATACATCTTCCAGCATGAGCAACGAAAGACGACCAGACTTCCAGGAGAGAGGCTCTGACATTGAACAACTTCACGTTGTTGACCCCGAAGCTATGCCTGACAAGCCTGCATCCGATTTCGGCGGAAAGAGCATCACCAATCCCACTCCTTCCGAAGGAGGGGGAAAAGATGCTACGAAAGACTCCAAAGACTCTGGAGAGCCAATCCCAGAGGAACTATCTGAGGAAGAGAAGAAGCGAATCGCCGATGAAGAAGAAAGAGACAAAGTTCTGAAGCGCATGGCTCAAATTGTCGATAGGGGTCTTGACAAAGTCAAACCACTCTTGGAGATGATCGACCAGGCTATCGATGAGGCTGAGAAGAAGAAAGAGAACAATGAGCTCGACGAGGATGCTTTCGTCAGTAAAATGAAACCACTCATCGAGAATGCACATGGCACTATGCAATCAACATTGGATCAGATCAAAGCCCTCGACCCGGACAACAAGTTTGAGAGACTCGCTAAACGCCATGTTGAAGACGCCCAGGCTACCGCCGATGAGAAGTTACTCATTGACGGCTGTAATGAGCTAAGCACTCGCGTCCAGGCTACCATCGATAAAGGCCGCAAGGCTATCGAAGGTATGCCGAAAGCGAAGAAGGAGCTTGGCCCCCTATTCAGCTTATTGTCAGAGCCATTGCTTCAAATTTTGGGAGCCGTTGGCCTGCTTGTCGCAGGCGTCTTGAATTTACTCGCAAACATTTTGAATGCCCTCGGACTGGGAGGAGCTCTCACACAAGTCCTTCAGGGTTTGCGAATCACAAACCTCCTGGAATCCATGGGTTACAGCGTCAACAGCAGCAAGAAGAAATGAATTAATGTTTAATCTTTATTTGGGTTTATGATATATCATTTTGGAGGATTTATGGTCATCAAGCTGTTAGGTGTACTGCGTGTGTTTGATTCCTTATCATTCTTCAAAATTTTTATCACGATTCACTAGCACTGTTTCCAGCCACGGTCGCGATTATTCAGTTTTCAGCACAAATTCATGTATGATTAGGAATTATCATTTAAAAATAAGCAATGAAGTCCATATGGGACCAAATCAGAATGATACAAAAAGTATATTAAGAGTTAAAAGTCTGGAAATTTTGTCATCATCTAATTACAGTATATAAAGTCCCATAGAATCAAGGTGGCTATTCATCCACTGTAGCCATTGCGATTGTTACCTTCTGCTTCGAATCCCCACCCTCGCCATATTTCAGCTCCCATCGAGAACCGCTTAGTTGGTTGCCGATATAGAACAGGGCCTTATCCTGGAGATGCAATCCGCTCCTATAGCTCCATGGCCCGACATTCTTCCCATCTCCCTTTGACTCCGAACCAGTCCCATATTTCAGCTGCTCATTCTCAACATAAATCCAGTTCAACGCAGGAGGATCAGTCCCTATATGCGAGACGAGGCCTGTTACTTCGGTTCCAAGGTAGTCGTGAAAAAGACCTTTGAATGGAAAGGCATCGGTGCCAGGGTTCGTATCTAACAGTAACTAAAAGTAATGCCTATGTTAGTGTTTTTGGGGAATGCTGTTTCAACGCTGCGGATCTGCAGACCTTCTTGTCCACTAGGATAACCTTTGCCCCGTAGAGCGTATTTTCTTCAGATTCTGTGACACAGAGCAAATTAAACCACTTTGGTCCTGCCTTTTCTTGTTCGGCAGCTTGTTCCTTGAATCGCAAGGCCTGCGTGACACCAATCACCGTTGGGATGGCGGATATGATCATTAACCCCAGCGTATCCATGGCACCTCTTTTTTGCCTCCCTCTAATATAATTTTCGCTGTAGATAAGTAGGAAATCTCTTTATTTTCCTCGACATACAAGGTGTATATACCTCGTCCCAAGGCCGCAGAGCACCTCTGTGATATCATCCTCTCTTGGGGTGTGGCTTGACCTTCACAGGCAGGCAACTATAAGCGACTCTGATCCTCCAGCATCACCAATCATGCTCAGACCCACATGCCGGTTGGTATAGCCTATATAACGGCATTATAGGCTCCACAGATCGGCTTCAAAAATCTGATTCCATGGAATAAACTTTTTTTTGGGCATCTGACGTACATCTAAACCCCAGACTAGATCTACTGAGAATATTTTCAGCCACTGGCCACCGTTACAATAATAATCCTAGAAACCGCCTGCCCTGGGAAGATGCGCGACAAAGAAGGCCATTCGTCTAACTCCCTTTTTTCACAAAGAAGTCCGAACCATCTTGGGACAAAACGAACCTATGCACATATGACGCAGGATATCAAGCATGACGTCGGGTTTATAACATACAATGACGTTAAACCGCCACGGTGATCAGGGAACGACCTCAGATCTAACGGAAGCGTAGATTTAGACCCTTAAACTATATTCCCTCTCTTTGGATAGCAGACCCTTATATACGAGGATACATCCAGGGAGCTGATATTTCTTACCTTTGGCATTCTGAAAAAACCAAAAAATCGTCCTCTCGACCAAAATTTTCATCCTACTAAGAAGCTTGTATCTTTACTTTCTACGACACTATTCATATCATAAATCCAAATAACTATAATCTACCAAAATGGATCCCGAGAAGAACATGACCACTACTGCCCCATCCGACGACGAGTATGTTAGCGATGAAGACCGCCGTTCGCGATCCCGATCAAGACGGCGAGGCCCACGCCGAAACCGAGGGAAGCCCAGTGGCGCTTCCCAAGCTCTCCAACCTGTCTCCGAGCTCGGAAATGAAGTCTCCAAAGCTACCGGCCAAGTCACAGACACCGTCAGCGGTGCTACCGGAGCGGTTAGTGGTGTCGCGAGCGGCCTAACTGGCGGTGGTGGCGGCCAAAAGAAAGACACATTGAGATTGAGACTTGATCTCAACCTTGATGTCGAGGTTACTTTGAAGGCTAGAATTCACGGTGATCTTGAATTAGCGTTGCTGTAAGTTCTCGATTTCCCCCCTCCCCCTTTTTCCCTTTGAATTCCCGTTACTTTTTTCAGAAAAAACGGGTTCTTAAACGTTCGGTGTAAATTTTACAGTTCTTAACGGCTGATGTCTGTAACTCGCAGACAATAAACGACATTGTCAATCCCGCCTTCCAATTTCCTATTGATCCGATTTGTCCGGTTGACTTTCCTAAAACATGGATTGCTTTCCTAGAAATCAGGGGATTATCTAGAAATTATTCTTTTTGGTTCTATACCTTTTTTGGAGGGTAGTATCTCGGCTTTAATGTGTTCTTATTTTTATTACCGCGTCTTATATAGTCCGCCCAATTCAGTTGTTCTTTCTATCTTCAATTTTTTACATCCACGCGTGGGACTTAAGCTTGGTATTTATTTTGTTATCCTGTTCTCCTATGAAACTAAATGATTCAATGCTATGAAGTATCAAGTATTAAAATTGAGACCTGCTCCCGAAGTTGTTTGAAAAAGAAGAAAAAAAAAAAAAAGAAAAAAACCAACCATCCGCTGCTTCGTAAATAAGCTTATAAGTGCAATTTAAATTTAAATTCGAAACGTATGAAAATTCCGAATAGTAAGCTAGAGGCTCGTCTGCAGAGAATTTAGAAGTAAATACGAGATGTTTCGTGGAGTCTGGATGCTACGCGGTTACCTATACGTAGAACAAGAAGAATAGCACATATCCACCTGATTACTTGAGCCGGCCTATCTACCGGAATGTAGCTGCGGGATCCAGAGAAATTTACGTTTCAGCTCGAGGAGTGAGAGATAGTATTCATCTCGCCCAATAAGAAGGGGATTGATGCACAGATAGTGTTGTGGCGTCATGATCAACAACCCTCATTGTGGATGGGCATCAACCTGCAAAAGACTGGGCAAGGAGGCCTCTCCAAGGGAGAACATTCGAACAGGCTTGTCAAGAGAGTCCGATCCCCGATCGCCTACATCACAGGATTACCCGAATGACAAACGGAATTTGTCAGACAGTCTAACTCCAAACCTTTCCTCTCGAACTTCCCTTCAGGCATCCCAATCAAATTAGCTGTCACTATCTAGAATTCGGAGATGCCCCTTATTCGAATTTAGGGAAAGAAATGGGTAACGCGTGGTCATGCATAGCTATAGCTATACTGGCCCACACGGCCACGGGCGCCTCAAATTGTTGGCGATGTGGTTAGATTATAGTCGCACGATGTCACCTTGGACAATAAACTTTTGATTCTCCCTTTATCCCATCAACCCGTTTTTTTCGCTCGAGGGTATCTGCCGCGTGGTCAGTGCCGGTCAAAAGAGGAAGTCGATATGACGAAATAGTGATGATCTATGGGCGGGCCAGATGAAGCTTGTTTTTGGCAGGGGTGTTGGGTTGTAGGCATATCCTTGCTCGAATGAACAGGATTTGCGTTGCCATTGTGATGTCGGTGTGCATGTGTGGCTGGTGCGGTGACCAGGTCGACGTCAGGTCAAGGGCACCTCTTGTTTTAACGCCCTCAAAGTTGATCGATCCTATGATGAGTAGGAGCTGTGGATCCACTACACATCGTATCTATAATCGGGCACTATTGCGGGCAAACATCATCATACTTTGTGCGAAAGCCATGCCTGCAGTGCGGTGGAGCATCGATTCGAGAATGCCCTGCAAAAGTTTTTATTCAATATTGACGTCAGATATTCAATGTATTGCACAGCGCTCGCAAGAATCATCGGACACAATATTGGCTGGAGGGAATCTCTGTATATACCATTTTAAATTTTGTAGCGACCCATTATGGATAATGCTGTCCGCATGCAATTTGTCCTGTGGGAGCTACCTTCAGTGCCCATATTCCAACATCAACGCAAGATAACCTCTGAACTGAGCCGACATCAACAAGTCAGCACTGACAAGAATTTTAAATAATAGAGAAAGAACATTAAAAAGCAGGATACTAACGAACTACGGATAGAGATCCAGAAGAAACCCCGTTCTTCTTCGTTAAGAAGAAATCTCATATCGAAAGAACTCTCGGTCTCCGCCTCAACCAGGCATATCGTTGGATATCCAAAACACCAAATCCAGAGTCAGAAAGTCCAAATCTCCCAAGGCCGCCAAAATGCCTATTCGCGAACCTCGCTTCAACCAGGGGACGCTAAGCATGTCTCCCCCGAGCATGAGGCCCTGGAAAATGTCGCCGCCCTCGTTGTCACCCTTACATATGACCCCGCCAAACATGCTACTACCAAACTTCTCTCCACCGCAATTCAAGTTGCCAATGCTATCAGCATCGAGATACTTCCCTCCGCAGACACTCTTCGAAGAAGATTTGGAGTGCCCTCCTTCGGTTGCCAGGTTCTCGCTAGACGACCCCACTGTTTGCGCCATCGGAGCCTATGCAAGGGGGACCGAGGGCAATCCGGTAAACCCAACCAAGGCTGGGAAAGGCCGAGGAAGAATATACCTCTGCAGGGTTATAGACCTAGAAGGCGAAGTCCGTGGCGACGCTGACTTTCCGCCCGACCAGCCACGAAAAAAGATTATACCCAACATGTAAGTATGCTTAGCGATAGGGATGATTCCGCCGGAGCTAATGTAACATTAGGATAATCGTAGATGAAGTCAAGACGCCAGCTAGCGTTATCGATCTATGCTGGTCGACTAGCGACCCAGAGATCCTTCTCGCGACTACCACAGACGGCAAGCTTCTCGTTTTCCAAGTCACGGTTGGAGGCCGATCTTCTCATATCGAGCCACTCTCCTTTCACCGTATTTCTCTCTCTAGTAATTTGATCACCTGCGTTGCTTCTTCTCCAGCCGCGAATGATGTTTTCGCGGCTGGTCTCAGTGATGGCACGGTCTCGTTGTTCTCTCTTCCAGATGACCTAGAAGAAGATGACCAGATAAAGGTCATCCGAGAATTCCGCCCTCATGGCGCGGGCTCGCCAATTCTCAGTATCTGTTTCTCGAACGACGGCCAAGAATTGTTCGTCGGCGACAACAAGGCCAACGTGTCAAGCTGGTATATCAGTCGCTCCGCTAAATCCAAACCAGAAATGCAGTGGGTTGACGATGAAACCTTTGTTGATGGCGATGCCGTGACGTCACTCATCTCATGGCCTACCGAACGATCTCCAAAAAACACGATCCCAAGGCGCCGGCCACTTCTCCTCGCCGGCTGCGATGACGGAATCCTCAGAATTACCGACTTGACAGAGAAACAGGTCATCCCCCCTCCCTTGACTCAGGAGGCTAACATCTTTGATCGAACTGAGAAAGATTTAGACGGTGGGATTTGGGATCTTGCTTTGTTGCCACCGCTTCCCCAAAGATCTAAACTAGATGAGATGGATGTTGGTGTTTTCACACCGGCAGCTCACCCAAATATACCCACTGATCCAGACGAAAACGGTCTCCTTGTCTCCTGTCTCGAAGCCGGTGCTCGAGTTTTCGTGCAGCGAGAAGAATTTATGGATGTCTTCATTCGAGATCCCGAAAAGACCAAAGATAAGACTGAAGAAGAACTCGATGAAGAAAAGGGAATAGAGAAAGATTGGTTTAACAGGGAGAGACAGTTCGAATGGTACAATGTTGCTGAATTTAAAGAGCATAAGGGAAGGTGCTTCTCGGGGTCTGCTGTTGCATTCGTGGACTACGATCCTATCTTCAAGGAGGACGGACAGCAAAGGAAGAGAAGGGGTTGGCGATTGTTAACTACAAGTTTCGAGGACCGAAAGGTACATATTTGGCATGTCTATGCCGACTAAACGTGGCGGAACTGGGTTCGGGATCACTGGCCATTTTATAAAGTAGCCAACGAGCCGTGTAATGCCTACTTAGGTTAAATAGTTATGTGTGTGCTGAAGTTCTATGCGCGTGCTTATTTTGTATGTCAAGTAAAGAGTTTTTTCAAATTTCATTTTTTGCTTATGTATATTAATTTATAGTCAAAACGACGTTTGTCTACTTTTTTTTTATATACGTCTATAGAATAAAGACCCCTTAACCTAGGCACTTAGTAGCAGTCTCAGCCGGCTTGAGTAATTTTTCAATGTGAACGCTTATAAATTAAGAGAAATAGTTTTGAAGCCTTTCGCCGCATCTTCCAGTGCCTTCTCAACAGGCACTCTCTCCAAACTCGAGGCACCGTAGAATCCTGAAATCCCTTTGGTTCTCTCCAGGACGTACTTGACATCATCAACATCACTTACCGGCCCACCATGGACGAGCACTATGACATCCTCCCTAACCTTTACGCATGCATCTCTGATTTCCTGCGTTGTCCGAACCGCATCATCCAAAGTCACGGCGGTCTGGGCTCCGATGCTACCTTTCGTCGTCAGGCCCAAATGGACAACGACGATATCTGCCCCAGCCTCTGTCATTTTGATGCCATCCTCTACCGAGAACACATAGGGCGAGGTCAGGAAATCCAGCTCATGGGCAATCGCGATCATATCGACTTCCTTCTGGTACGACATTCCCGTTTCTTCGAGGTTCTGCCGAAAGACCCCATCAATAAGCCCTACAGTAGGGAAGTTCTGGACCCCGACGAAGCCGAGCTCTCTTAGTTTAGGAAGGAATATACGCATGTCACGGAATGGATCGGTACCGCAGACGCCGGCCAGAACGGGAGCTGAAATGACTTGGGGGAGGACGGTTTGTGCCTGAAGATCCGGTCCCCGATAAGGATCGGAATGTTCTCTTATTAGATAACCGGAAGTGTGGGGAGATTTCGGGAATTGCGAAATAGGAGGTAAAAAGCGGGTAGAGCTATGAACGAACCATCTCACAGACGATAGCGTTTGCATCGCCGTAGGGCATCAGTCCGGCCAAGGAACCCAATCCATGCATGCGGTATCTGCCGGAGTTGTAGAGGATGATTAGGTCGGCACCGCCTTTTTCAATGAACTTTGCGGAAAGTCCGATGCCTGAAATTCCGACCGGGTTAGTGTGAAGAACCGCTCCATGGCAACATAGTAAGCAGTTAAAAATTGTTTCCCTATTAACGTGTTTTGCGGAGTTATGTTTTTTTTTTTTTTTTTTTTTTTTTGGAGGGGGCGACTATGGCATTCAAGTATGGAATCGTCTTATATTCAGGCAATGGTGGGGTTATGTGATAACTTTCCGGACCGATAAGCAAGCCGAATACGACGCCAGACCGAAAAAAAAAAAGACCTTTCCCCGTATATTATAAGG
>LDUD01000012.1:73001-96754 GCA_012184295.1 Dactylella cylindrospora
AGATGCTTGGTAGACCCCACAATCGACCAGCTCCGAAATCATTCTCGTAAAACCAACCTCCACCCAAATATTATCTTCTCTTTTGTGCAACCATGGTATCGGCATGGATATGCGAAACGAACAATGCAGTTCTAATTCCGGTTCGGGCTTCCACTATTGCCAAAAAGCGGGACAGCTCTTGAAAGAATGAGAACCAGCGCCAAATAGCAAATCAATCTCAGCGTGCGGGTTCTTCCAGTCCAATCACTGTCCTGACCTAGAAATTTGCAATTTTGTCTTTGGTTCAACTTCTATGGCACTAATTCTTATTCTAATGATGCACGCCGAATGAGCAGCTAGGTAGGATATCCTAACTTGAGCCGTCAAGATTGAGAAGAAGGAATGGAGTAGCTCAATATCACCATTCCTCCCGGGCCCTTGGCTATTACATCCTTCGAATCCAGATTATCAAGGATTTTCAATTTCTCAAGCCGGGCGGGATAAGGTATAAAGTCTATAGAGCCTCATGATATTAAAATTAAGGTGTTGCTCACAATTCCTCTCGAAAGTTTAGCCGCTTGCCAGAAGGTCATTCGCAGACTTCCACCTTTCTAAACAATTCTCTCGATTGGCGCCACCTTTTCATGCAGATTCGCTTAGCTCTGGTTTCCACTTTCTCCCCCAGTTCTCGTGGAGACATAAAGTGACACTCTATCTCGTATAGTATGTGCGAGGGTTATAGCGCAGGCTAGAGCATCACATGTACCAAAAGTATTGAGTTTGCCTACCCATTTATCACTCGCCAGGGTTTCATTGGGAAAACAGCACGTTAGGACAACCTGAAACACTTGTTCGCTTTAGGTAGACGGGATCTTGCTGGTTCTAAGAGTTGCATCTACGAGGAGGAAGGGAAGGTCCTAATACCCCATGCAAGAAAATTAGCACCCGCGTCAGCCGGCCGACCAAAGAACTTGAGAAGGGTTCGTGATCCCTCCCACGTATATTCTTCCCGGTGTGAGCAATAGATCGAGATTTACACTAAATGGTTGCCAATGTTTCTTCGCGGTGCTCCACGAAATCTCGGACCCAATCCTACGGATTCTCAAAGCCACCGAAATACTAGTCTAAAACCCGCCCTGGTCAAAAGTCCGGAATTTCAGCATCGCATCTATGTAGCGACGAATGAATCAAAACATGGAACATCGCTATTCCCTTGGTGAGGCCAAATCTGCTGGGATTAAACTAATGTTGTTATGAGAACCCACAAAAAGCAGACAAAAGAGTGTTGCTTTTTGCTCGTGGGCTTCGAATTTTACCTCTGTAACTGTTAAATCAACTAGCCCGGTGGTTTCTTGTCAATATATCATTATGCACGGTAATATCTCTGCAGTTGCCAGACGTCTTGCAGGATCAGGAATATACTTCCACCTTACAACTAAGACAAAAAAAAAAAAAAAACGAGGAGCGCTCAAGGGGATGTTTGTGCGCACAATTCCTTTTTTTTTTTTTTTTAGTCTACTTAGGCGGGTGTCCTGTTTGGGATACATACGGGATCTTGTTGATGGTCACTTGCAACATCTTTCGCTTTCCTTTTCTTTTTTCCTTTTTCCTTTTTCCTTTTCCTTTTTTTTTTTTTTTTTTCTTTTAAATTCTTTGTTACGTTTCTTCTTTTGGTTCTGCTACCAGCATATATGTATGTCTCGCTTGCATCTTGAGTGGCACAACTGCATTTGTGGTATCACAAATTTATTCATTGCTAATATACCTCTCGCCGCCGTTGTTTGATCAATCTATTTAGACCTGCATGGCACAGATACCGTCGAACAGGGTGTGGGGAGCTAGGTTCTAAAAGCTGAAGTTCTTGATATTTTCTTGTCAGCAATGCAATTGTATTTGAGGGATCGGATTCCCGCAGCTCGCATGTTTTGCCATCCACCTTTTCCACAAAATTAATCTCTTGAATGTTCATCGCCTCTATTTCAGCTGACCTTACCACACCCATTCCCGTTCGCGATTCCACGATAGCGTTCCAGAAGGAATAATCTTTTCAAGCCAGTTACGAAAAAAAGAAAGAGGGAGAGGGAGAGAAAGAACTATCCGCATCTCAGCTTAATTTTCTCGGCCGTGGGCGAAATTTACCACCTAACAGCGCAATACCCCACATTTATCGCACTTTGCGAGCGATACTCGATCGGATTGGGCGGGTGTCAAACCAAACCAAATTATTTGCGATTGCGAACTTGTTTGATTTTGGCTCGATTCTAGTGCTATTCTCAGCTAGCCCTGGAAGCAGGAAATCAACTTTTGGAACTCGTGGCAACCTCGTGTTCCTCTTAAGTTTCTGACCCAGGCCGCGCCGAGCTAAAGCAAAGGAAACTCTAAAACAGAAAGCTACTAGCTAGCTAACGCCAGTAGCCTTTTGCAGCCGTCGAGCAGACTAAGATCCCCGTGTTTGAGCTCCAGCGTGCGACAAGCTCCCAGTAATTGAATTGCAAATCACTTGTAAGGGAACCGAGTGTTTTCTCTTATAGCCAAAAGATCACCCCAGCCTTTGTGGTTCGACGATCTGACGCTTTCTGGATTAAATCGTAGCAACTATACTCGCATTTCCAAAAATCGACCTCCTCGCCTTCCCGAGTTTAAAACAGGATTTATTTGAAGGAGTTTTTTTTTTTTTTTTTTTTTTTTTTTCTCGGAATATCGGTCTTTTGGGTTTCCTTAGAGTACCGAAAACGAGGACCATATTTGCCTCAGCCGGATTTCTCAGTTGTTAAATACAAACTATACGGCCAGATTCAGTTACAGCAACTCTCAAGAGCATCTTTCCGCCCCGTGCAAACCTTTGAATGCCTGAACTCTGGAAAGGGGGGCGAATTGAGGCTCAAACACGCAACCGAATGCGAACATAAGGCTGTTAGATTGCGAAGGAGTCCCACTATTAAGGTCGCCGTCAGCCCAATCGGATTGACACAGCCAAACATTCCTACCAGCTGGCTTGCATTCCTGAATCGTATCACATGGACAGCTCAGTGTTATAGTTTCTTTGGATGAACATTGATAAGTTCTAGGACCACTTCCTTCCACCTTCTCAGCTCCTAGCCCTTTATAGCTAATTTATTCCCTTTCTCAATTTTCTTTCTTTCTTTTTTTTTTTCCCTTTGAATTCTTTTTCTCCCCGGCCCGGAACGATGGATATTTCTTCACTTCTCGTCGAGTACCAGTCGACGGGAGCATCAGAGTCCAGCCAACCCGATGCGTTGCCGAAGAACAGCAGTGACAGTCACAACACAACATATCCAACAGGGATCTCTCGGGGCTACCAACAGCAATTGGGGGAGCTTGAACGCGCCAGCATGGCTTGCAGATTAGTATTTCCAGATGCCTGCGACTTCGGCTCTGGATCAAAAGCCGCTCCTGTGATAATAGACTCAGAGAGCGAGGAAGAAGATAGCGATTACGCACTAGAAGAACTCGCGGCACCAGGATCGTCGTCGTCACCAATCTCTATATCCTCAAACTTCTCGAGTCGCGAACCATCAATATTCGATACACCCCCTCAAAGCGCTACCTCCACGGCGACCACAGACTCCCTAATCCCAGAGGCCACGAAGCAGGTTATAGACCTGACAATAGAACATCCTACGTCAAAGGGCAAGCAGAAAGCTGTCGAGCCAGAGATAATAGACGTTGATGCAATCCCATCTACCGATCCACAATTCTTCGATGACGACATTGAGATGATACAGCAAGACTCTGACGAGTGTCTTAACCGCTCCGATATGCCTGATGTGGAGATGACAGACTTCTCAAATACTCCAGACTTACAACAATACTTGCAATTGATGATGTCAACACTAGAAGCCAATCGACTATTACGAGCAGCGGCCTGGAAGCCTGTGGAACAGGATAGCTCGATATCAAAGCTACCTCCGGAGCTATTGTGGATGATATTCGACTATGCGCTCCCATCTCTTTCCAGATCGACTATTGACGACCCCGCTTTCTTTCAGGAGCGATTAAAGGAAGGCATCCCAATGATGAAAGTTTGTAGGCAATGGAGATACATGCTACTTCCCAAAATTTTGAGGAGCGTGACAGTATCCGAGTGTACCTTCTTAACAAAGTCTGCGCACTGCCAATTCTGCCAGATACACAGGTACCTGGTTTCGGTGCCCGTGGTGAGATCGCTCTTTGACGGAACCGCGACAATTGAGATGATGCAAATGGCTGAACATATTCGAACCGTCGCCCTCTCGCCGCTTCCCTGCGAAAGACGAAGTAAGAATGGAGAAGACAGTTTGGAGTCCGGCTTTGTATACTTTCTTCCCCGTGTCGAAACGGTCGTTCTACCATCGAGCCTCGTCAGAAACTTCCTTAACGGCTCTTCCGCTCATGGTCTCAATCTAAATCCCAAAGCTCTCCCTAACATTCGGGTGTACAATCCAACCCCGGCTGCGCCTACCCGTCGACGGTTACCATTCTCTGATTTTCACGACGTAGGCGACGTTGGCGGGTCTTGGATTATCCCCGAAGATGTTAAAAAACTCGAACTTGATGGAGACTGTCTCCGCTTGTGCGCCAAAATCCCAATGCTTCTCCTCGAAGAACTGACCATAGATAGACGTTCTCACGGCGACAAGTTCGCGCAGACGCCTCCAGCCTCCGCACTTTGCCAATTCCTCTCGCTTTACTCTACAGAATTTTCCACCCTCTCCAGAATCACCCTCCGCTGGCTTCCCAAACCTGACCCCTCGTTCCCTCTTTCATCCGGCTCCAATAGCACACAAGACCCCTGTCTCTGCTCGCTACTTGCCTCAATTCCGTCCCTCGAACATCTCGACCTCTCTTCGATCTGCCCCCTCCTTTTCGCCAAGAAGGTTGGAAAATGCATCTCCTCTGTAGCCTTTGAATATCCTTGCGTCCTCAATCGAACCCGCCCTCCTCCGCCAACAAAATATACAAACATTCGCAGTCTCATCGGCCCAGCGACTGAAATGCGGACCCGACTGATTCCAGAAGGCGTCGAGTCATCCCGGGTGCCCACGGTGATAACGCTGATCTCCATAAAATCGCGAGATATGCCTCATCTGGTGGAAGCATCCCTGACAACGCCACCGTCCTACTCTCTTGATCTAGCAAAAAAAATCACTCGGGTTACAGAATACTCCGCAAAGGCCGCCACTAGATACAAACTATACATCAATTCTTTGGTTACCCGCTCAACAAAGACCATCCTTGCCCGCGAGCCGAAAGGACTCCTCTCGGAGTACGCAATTGCCGCTCATGCGAAATCCCTAACGGACACCTGGCACTGCTCATATATCGGTCCCCCAGCGTCTAAGAAGCAACGGACGACCGTCCTAAAATGGAACTACGACGTCGACCTGGATGTCTTTCTCTCCGGGGCCTCCAGCGGTGAGTTTATGACGCTAGGTCGCCAAAAGGACCGTATTCTGAACGCCCGCGAAGCTGAGGAGCGGAAGATGCGAAAACTGGAGATGGAAAAGATTAAGAGCGCGGCGCCGCCAAAAAAGCGAAGCAGGAAGAGAAAGGCAGACACTCAGGATATGCCTATACAGGTGCTGGGTGTGACACCGGGCAAAAAGCAGAAGCAGAAACAGGGCTCAGCGGTTGTGCTGCCGCCTGTGGCTACGGTCTCACCAGCAGCAACTCCAACCGCTGGAGGGAGCACAATTCACCCAGGGATGATCCAAATCTTGTGGGCGTAGATTTCAGAGTTGAGGCTGTAGAAACTGCGTAGTGACCACAGATTGAATGATGGCTATATATCACTAATGTGATGTTGGAGCCTATATTCATGGTGCTCCCTGTGGCCAGCCTAGAGTTTCTAAGATGTCCGGACTCAAATCGCTCAGAATGCTGACAAAATATGCAATGCTCTCCATTGTCATTTCATCATAATTTACATTTCAAGAGTGGCTCTTTGCTTTGGGTTTTGTTTCCTTTTCTCTCGTCTATATACCCCATCTATCGTTTAGGTGTTTAGCTATACCATTTTAGCGGTTGTTTTTGTTTGCTTTTAATCTGGAATAATTAATTTTCCTTCCACTTTACTTCACGATCTACGAGATACGAATTTCTATTACTTCATAAAGGAATGGAAAAACTTTATTTCTATTATTTACTTAGTCTACCTTTTGAGCTCCAAGATAGGCGAGGTGGTTTTGTCATATACAAATTAAAAAATCAAATCGTAGTGTAGGCCAAATGCAATTCAAACTCCAAGCCGCGAACAATGCGATGCATATAAACAAAAGGAAATCTATAATCCACCTCTTCAACCCATCGAAGGCCGCCGTATCCATTACTCTATCGTTCAAGCCATTAGGCACTTCGGAATACACAAGACACAAACAATCATTTAAGCAGCGGCAGCAGCCGTCATAAACAACTTCTCCCTCTTCAGGAACACCGAGGTAACCAAAGTAACCGCACCGGCGACAATGACCAAAATATAAACTTGGCCCATAGCCCTCACAATAGCGTCGATGGCACTGGCTCTTGCTTGTTCGCTCAACTGTCCAAAGAGCTGACTCCTGGTACCAGCGATCGCTCCTCTAATAGCTTCTTCTGGGAAGTTGAACTCTTTCAGGGCATCGCTCAAGTAGTTGAATGCAACATTCTGGAAGATTGTTCCGGAAATGGTGAGCGAGATGACAATGGTACCAATCTGGGCGTGGTTCATGAAACCGATAGCAGATGGAACGTCATGTGGCTGAACCTTTGCAGGTGCGACCGAGTAGGCAATCTGAGATGCAGCACCTGCGCCAACTGCAATTATGATGGAGTATCCGTATACCGCAGCAGTGGAGGTAGTTGGAGTGATGGTATGCATCAGAGAGCCACCGATGAGTATCATGACACCAGCCCAGACGTACCATGGCATGTAGTAGCCAAAGACGGGCATGAGAGCACCACTGAGCATGACAAAGGTGACGAGGAGAACCACGAATGGGAGAAGTCTGACGGCAGCATCAATGGCGCTATCACCCTTGGAGAATTGGAAGTAGAGAGGAATGAAGTAAGCGGGGACGAAGACACCAGCGGCTGGGGTGGAAGTAAGAATGTAGAGGAGCACAAAGGATCGTCGCCTCAGGAGGTGTCCAGGGAAGACACGGTCTTCAGGGGTAGTCAGGATGGTGAAGTATTGCTGAAGGACAAAAAGGATAAGAAGAACACCAAAGACAACAAACATGGTGATGGTGCGGCCGTCCGACCACTCCCATTGGGCACCACCAAAGGTGAAGGCCATGACGAAAGTGCTCCACATTCCGGCGCTGAGGAGGGCACCAAGGTAGTCGAGCCTCTTAACTTTTTCCTTAGCTGGGATGGATGGATCTGGCTGAACGGATGGGAGAATCCATAGATAGACAGGACCAAAGGCACCAATCAACACAAGGTTAATGTAGAATGCCCATCTCCAGGTAGCGCTAGAGCTGGCGAAACCGCCACCGACAACTGGCCCAAGGACAGTTCCAAGACCCCATACGAGACCGACAAGACCGTTATAAACCGGTCGTTCGCGGATGGTGGTCAGAGAAGCAAGGAAATTGAGGAGACCAAGGTACATGCCCTGACCACCCGCACCGGCGATAACTCGTCCAACAATAAGAGAGTCGATGGTTGGGGCGCCACCGCAAAGAGCGCTACCGCCTAAGAACAGGATAATGCTGCTAATGTAGAGCCATTTGGTATTGAAAATACCATATACCTTTGAGAGAATCAGAAGCGTAGCTATAGAGCCGAGAGGGAAACCGGATCCTAGCCATGTCAACTTGGTGATGTCTCCATATGTTTCGATAACTTGAGGCTGAATATCGGCGACGATAGTGTTGTCAAGACCGTCTATAAAATAGTTAGCTTCTGTATAAAGATATTTTGTACAATTTATACTTAATGGGGGAGACTCTGCTACTTACAAAGAAAGGCGGTAGAAAAGATGGCGGCGATAACCATGAACCATTTTATACCATGGATAGATCTCACTTGCTCTGGATCCGTCTCGATCTCTGGGATCTTTTCTAGATCTGTAGTGGAACCGCTGTCACTGTATGGAGTAGCCGTGCCAGAATCATTTCCTCGTGTCTTTGGCGGCTGCAGTAGCGATGGGTTTGCGGTGGTATTGTTATCAACCGCGTTAATGGAGATCTGTCGTGTTACAGGGGCTGACATTTTGGTAATCGTATACGCTCTTAAGAGGCTTTTGTCGTGGTATATACTGATATGATGGATTGAGATTGAAAGATACGATAAGATGGGGTATGAAAGGGTATTTATATTTTTATGGGAACCCGGGTGGATGTAGGTCGGCGTCGACAATGATATATCTTCTCAGGCAAAAAAGTGCGTTGATACTGTTGTAGGAAATCTGACGAGGGAATGGTTGCACAAGCCACACAGGGACTGGATTGCCCTTCTGGAATGGATGCTTATGAATGATGATAATGCAAAAAAAATAAAATTGACGAAATGACGTCCCAGTCTGGTCATTCTTATATACGGCGACGCTCTCGCACAGATTATCGTCCCTATGGGCAATTTTGAGTGTTTCAGTAAGCCTTAATTCTGCTTCTCTGATTTCTCAGGTTCAATGTGGATTTCCAACGGAGGGAAGGAAAGTGTGTTGCTTACAGAGCACACCAAGCGCAAGCCAGGATGTTTCGATAAGTTCCATGCATGCACACTGGGGCCCACTGTCCACTCGAAGGGGAGGGGAAGGGAGCATGATGATACAAGACAAGCTTAATTCACCTCTCACACACCTACGCAAGGAAGAATCAGTCAGTCGGCAGTAGTAAAGCTCGTAACTACGTGTGTTAACCGAAGTGTCAAATCCGTCTGCTTCCGCTGAATCCAAATACCAGAAAAAGTAAAAAGTTCAAAAAAAAAAAAAAAAAGGAGTGATTAGCACTCCCCAAAAAAACTCTAGACTCTTCGCTATAGGCTTGTCACTGCGTAGATGGTTTACTTGGTTAGATTAATTTCTTTCACACATGCACACCTGGGCTGACAAACGCTGTTGCTGAATAATAAACGCGCCTGATGGAGGAACCATAGGCCCGAATATTGACTCACCAGCCAAGAGCCTCTCTTCGAGGACCGAGTCCCTTGTGCCCAATATCTATCTCAAAGGGGAAATCTTCGCTGCCAAAGTAGCCTCCGAAGTCCGTTGCTTAATCCCTTTTCCTTGGCTTATTTTTTTATGCTTAAACTTTGACAATCGCTCGCGTTCATAAATGCGCTGGGGTGGGGGCTTGAACGGAACTTTCCATCTTAGATCCCACCCAAAAATATCATGGATGCACCTGTAAGGCTATTGTATGGAGTTCGGAGTTACATAATCGCGACCCACAGTCGGAGAAATGTTCTGGCGAACCTCACCAATCACGAAGCGTCTATCGCGAAAGTCAGACCGAAACGGAGGGTTTACCTTTTCGTGACCCTTTTCTTCTAATTCTAATCTGAAGAAGCCTGGAGATAAACAATCACGAATAGGGTTTCCGTCGCCTTTGCCGTCGCAATAGCATGTGGATGACCGCCGAATTCTCAAGCAGGGTTGCATGACGTTGTGATGGGCAATTGCAACGGAGACCATTACTCGTAGCCAGGCGGTGGTGGCAGTAGGAACTCTATGATCTACGGGTTTAATATGATTATCTCCATGGGCGAATACGAAGGATGAGGATGGTAGCCGGTAGTTGGAGACACCATACTATTGCCATTGAATAAAGAAAAAACTATAGCTATATTAGCGCTCGCGGCCAAAAACCAGGTTCGGTATATAAGTCCAGCGAAAAGTTCTCGCCAACTAGAACAGAATGTCTGGGACCAACAGTAGAAAATGATATCAGCTTATTGTGTAAAGTGGAGCCCAAACAGCAATTGCAATTTTCCTCACAAGCCAGTCAGTCTATTACCATCATGGGCAACACAACTTGTCGTAGCCTATTCATACTTACGCAGCTGGTTGACAGGAACTGGACCCTCTGCAGCTCAACTAATTTCTGACAAACCCTTCTAGATCAAATGGAAGTCTTAAATCTCACCGGCATATTGCGAAAGAAGAAAAGTTGTAGACAAATCAGCTAGTTCCAGATCGTGAAGATTCTTCCCATCCCTTGTCCGAATGTAACCCCTTCAATCTATGGATCAGGGCCCTCTTTGCCTTTCCTGTTGTATCCAATAGTTAAGCCCAATCGACCCAATTCGCAACTATTAAGCAATTCAGGGGATTCCAGCCTTTCGGCTTCTGTTATCTATCTCCACATTGCATCTTCGGGCTAGCTCTCGGTTGAACCGATGCAACACAAACTCTAATACGCGGGACCAACGAGGACGACGCAATCACATAATCAGCCCTACCTGACATTTAAAACTTGCCCTTGGCGACATAAGCATGTGGATTACACCTATCCAAATCTTCGTTCTGGTGGCTCTCGCACCACAGGCAACGTGGCCCAGTTTTCCACATGCCCGTTGATAAGGACGTAGCCTCTTAACTCCTTGGTTTAGCTCCTGGCATGTCATATTTTCGACTCCTGCTGCATTGCTACCTAGCAGGACAGGAGACCCCGAAACATAATCCAAGATTCTTACGATAATAATCCACAATGCAATATACGAGGGTTTAGGGATACCATGGATACCATCTCGCATCCTCTTTTCTTTAAACATCGCTCATTGCGAATATCGAATGACGAGCATTTTCGTCCCTAGGCCGTGTTTGCTAGCTGTTCCTAGCTTTGTAATCACACACACCGGCTCCGAATCAAAAAGCCTGCCGTAGTCACAGCGTGGCCGGGTTCCCTCCACTCGGTGTTTCCTAGGGCGTCAACCCATAGTACTTTTCTTCATACAGGGACAACGGTTATCCCGAACCACACCTGCTGAATAATAAATAACCCAAGTTCTTGCTCAAGGCATGTCAATTTTGAGTGTTTTGCTGTCCTTTCCTTTGCAATGAAGGCTGTGCTCCATGTGCCCAATACCAAACTCTTTTAGGAAGCAAATCTGCCCAAAACATGCCCAATAGCGATATCGCAAACCTACATGCACATGCAGATACTAAACCGCAGCTTTTGGCGATCTGAGAACCCGCGGATTGCGAGATATCGGTATCGGACGATAGGCTTATGCCGTTCCGTAATCAATGTATAGCGAAGGCACGATATTCCGCAATAAATCCAAGAACTCTATGAGCTATAATCAATATGCAAGTGGCTATTCGGGGCGTCATAACATAACGTAACGTTAAGGGTAAATTTAAAACTTTTTTCGAAGAAACAGATTATATCTGTAGTGGCCAAGATAGACAGCAACAGAATAACCCCGGATCCATCACCATGGCGGAACGATTAGGGGTCGACATGAGAATGCTCCGAAGATTAGTGGGCAGTATATTCTAGTCGTTTGTAGAATAATGTCTGATAAAATTCAAATTATATAACACCGCTTGGTATGTTACTTGTCTTGTGTTTGCTTATGCTCCTTCACTCTGGTTGAGTTTCATGTCCTTATCAAAACTGTCAGCATTAAGAGGAAATGTTCTAGGTCTTCGGTGATGTAACCCAACAATATGTCTAAGTCATTGCCTTAACGAAAGGCAAAATATCTTTCCCTTCACAAGCCGGACACCCCGCGAAATGTGGCATAATAATCTTACTCTCGTAAATAGGCATCTTTTCTCCTGATATCTCCTCCAAAGGCTTATCTCCACACCGACAATACATCCCCGTTCCTCCTTTTCCCTCATTACCCTTAACGAGCCTGATAGAATGACCTTGGTAGTTCAAGTCCCCTTTAGCTTCTTTGTATAACCTGCACCCCATGTAAGCGATGCTATACAGATGAGTATGGGCCGTCTCTTCCTTCTCCTCGCTTGGCCAGCTACCCGGCATTCGAACATTTGTCTGTGAATTCCCGCTCGCCGGCCAACAGACTTCACAGACAGGCTCAGTCTCCGTATCTGGATGGAATAGTATCTGGACTTCGCCCTTCAATAGCACCTGGTCCAAAGTCTCTATTCCTTCGCACCACCGAATCGTTTCATCCTCTTTGACGCCGATAATATGAGCTGGTGTAGCTTTACAACTGACGTGGGTGTGCATTGTTTTGAACCAGTCGGTTTCTGGGTTAAACGGCTCGATTCCTTGTTGATGTAGCGGGGAATTTTCGTGGATGTCACTGAGACGATGGCTTCCAATAGCAGTACTAATGGCAGCGCCAACGGTGTTGGTAAAGAGACGTGAGGCGTACGATGGTGGGACCTTTAGGCGATCCGGAGCAATTTTCTTCGATGTTTTGGTGTCTAGAGCAGGCGAAATCTCTTCGCGGCGACGTTTTCGAGGTTTGTCGGCGATCGGGATAGGGTCTGGACCGAAGCGAACACGCTTATGAGGCTTCGTACCTCGCTTAAGAGGAGCTCTTGATGTCATTGCGGTAGGCTATTTGATTGCTTCCACGATGTTGAATATCTGAGTATAGATCTCTAGATTCTTACTCGGCCACTTCGATCGCGAACTCTTCAGAACAAAGGGATATCTGTCGGCAATGTAATGGGTGTTGATTTTCTCCGCTTGCCTGATGTTTGTTGATAGCGTTCATAAGGCGTTGGATCTGGGTGCACTGCTAGCTAAATGACACTGATAAGGGGATGATTGTTTTCGGTGCTGATGTGTCGACATTACCTGGTGCTGTTGCCGTGATATCCATATGTCGTGATATTCAGAGGCAACAATACATTGCAATCCACACATATGCAATCCGAACAAATGAAAACTAGAGCAGCTGTCGGTCTTTCTAGCATCATCCCAAGTTACGGCCACTCTTCTGGGCTTCGATTTTAAGATTCTAAACGGATTCACCAAGAAGGTACAAACTACTAGCCGCGCTGCCTGAAACTTCTATCGAAATGGCGCACCCCGATCCTCCCTCTAGCCTTCAGCGTCCCTACGTCCCTCTCGCCCCTCCTCCTAGCGTCAAGAGGAATTTTGAATTCGCTGCATTCGATGGTACTAAAATCTACGGCAACCTAAATCATCCTCCTTTTTTTGAAATCGATGCATTGCCCAATGGAGGCAATACTAGTTTCCAGTTTCCTATCGACGACGCAAATAAGGAACTCAGACTAGCTATCCCTACGCAAACTCTTCGACTCTATTATAACTCTGCCAACAGGAACGTTGTATTCGAGCATAGAGGAGTTATAGACAATGTCAAAGTATGAACGCTTACAATCCTATATGGCTACAAAGAAATCCTTACAGTATCTTTGCTGAAATTTCAAATGATAATACAGGTAGAAGTCCTCGCGCCATACAGTTCGATCCCCGATCAATACTCTTGGAGGATCGTGTCCTTTCCAGGGAACCCTGACGGATTTCAATATGAAGCAGTTCAAAAAATCTTCCCTGAAATGACATTCTTTACGCACAGATTGATCATTTTGAACGGCCTCCACCCGGGCGAACCAATTTGGCCCGCTTTGGATCAACTTGCTTTTGGCGGGGGAGATTCATACAATATTGATAGCAATCTAGTCAGAAGGGGGATCCTGTCCGATATGCTCACTAGGGTCAGGATTAACATCGACGTTGTAAGTAGCCACGGAGGGGGAAGCGCTTTTATTTACTAGTCTCTTCGAGTGCTAACTAATCCTTAGTTGTTCCCTGGAGGTCCGTCTCAAGCTCCAAGCCCGCAGTACACTCCGGATGTCTATCAAAGTACCACAGGCGGCAACCAAAACCTTCGTGTCGGGGACCAAAATTCTGGCAATGATATAGAAGACTCCACCGCATTTACTGCACAAAATGATGTCACAGACCAATTGATGTCACTTATTAGGTCTTCCGTTAATACTCCATCACCACGGAAGCGCCCCCAAACTTCGGCAATATCTCCAAAGAGCCCACGAGCGACTGGTAATCCCTCAACCCAAACATTTCGTCACTACGAAAGCGACTATGGGATACAAAGGACTCACGAAGCAGGCCAGAGAAGACAGAAGAAGAAGAAGAAAAATAAATTTCGTTCAGTAGAAGGCCGTCTGGACCAGCAGTGGGCTGACAGGACGCGGGACGGTGTTGGGGGCAGACGCTGGGATAGACCTTGGCGTCGCGAAGATGGTAGGTCTGAGCAACCATATTTAGAGCAACAGTATGAGGTTCCCTTGAGTTTCGATGAGACTCAGAGGAACTGCGAGGTGTCAAATGAGAATTGTGATAATCACCCTGAAGCTGATCCCCAGGAAGACCAAAACCCTGAACCGAAGAATCAAGAAAGTAGTCTATATAAAGATCTAGCATTTCTCTATGACCCTCCGTCAGATGGTGGTGAGTACTTCAGCTCCCAAACCCTATTGACCTCTAAAACTGACGTTTTAAATCTACACACAAAGACACCGTTATATCTTACTCCTAGGACGTGATTTTTAGCAGAGATTTACTGAAACAGTTCTTTAATAATCTTGACGGCGCAGAGAAACAAGTCGAAACTCTAAAACATCGTCCAACATAAGATACAGTCGTTCGGTTAGCTAGACGAAAATCTCACTACATACCTAAGCACCTAGTTTCCACTACGTTTGTTCATGAAAGAATATTCCATGTAAGAGGCCAAGTTGTCTATTCTATAAAGGTTCGACAAGTAATAAATATGAACAGATTGAAGAAAACTATAGTACATCTAGGAACATAAATGTCGTCTCAAGAGTGGTGCTACCCAAACACTTGTTCTATGTACTCATGATCAACCTAGTCTAGCTGAGGACCAAATGTTGTTCCAAAGTCTCCCAACTTAATGTTGGAGAATACCACGGAAGGTTTAAAGTTGGCTGAGATGTATGCCGGTGTAGACTCGACTTCAGTATTGCAGGGTCCACGGCGAAGAGACTCTGGGTCTCCGGGATTCTTGCCCTGTGATGATTGAACCGTATTAGTATCAATTCCTCTGTCGGCTAAAGATAAAGTAATAAGAAAAAGGGTACTCACATCCAACCACCACATATAACTTCCCGAATCCCACCACAGCGACATTGCCAAAACCATACCCCTCTCGAAGGCCTCTCCCATAACCTTGCTCCCTCCTCTAAGCTCGTTTGTTCCGCTTCCGCCTAGAACATCGGTTTCCAGCTCGCAATAACCATCACTAATCGAATCCCATCCGCTCAAACCGGTCAAGTTGGCTTGGGCGTTGGCGACGATGATGCCGTCCTGAACATACAATCTTCTAATCTCAACAAGCTCACCGCGATCCTCATTGTCGGCGGTGATAAATTGGGTGACAACGGTCATCTTCTTGGTTGTATCGATTGTGAACTCTGGTCCTCTACCATAAAAGCCTTTGACACCAAGGCGGTAAGAGTTGAAATCACAACCATCCATATCGCAGATACCATTAGGACGGTCGGATCCAGCACCGCAGTCGGCACCTGTGCACTTATACAACCCACGGGTTGCGCAAGGATGCGGAGTAAAGGCAGTGGCGCGAGAGTTGGCCTCCCAGATATCCATTTCTTGGCAGCAGGCGCCATATGTGAAGTTGAAGTTGGCCTTTCCACCGATGAAATTCTGCTTGGGGCATTGGGCATCGCAGTACCCGGTGCCGTAGGTCGCACCAGCAGTGTTCCCCTTGTTGTTGCGTTCGCCATCGGCCGCCATTTCCGAGAAATACTAGGATACATTTGTTAGCACCCTCTATCAATGTGCATACGCGACCAAGTCGTAGACGACACATACCAAAGCACCATTAGTACCGCATGGCAAGTTGGAGACGTCAACATCGTAGGTGAATTCCTTGTTTAGCATTCGGAATTTGTAGTATGTAAAACCGTCCTCCTTGAGGAGGTAGACTCTTGGAGAGGCGAGTCCGCCAGATGGATTGAAGAGTTGCAAAGTCAAAGCGTCACCAGAAGTACTGATACCGTAGCCGGCATAGTTCACACCCTCAACCTCGCAATTTGCCGCACATTCCTCTGGTTTAGGGCAAGTGGCTGGGTTGAACACTCCATTGTTGACGCATGGATCGTACCTGGTCCAAAATATAATGTTAGCATGTGTTGTGCTCTGTGGTACTTTTTGGCCGCCTCATTGGTGAAATTAGGGCCGCTACATACCCCCCCTTGATGTGGTGCCAACGATAGTTAGAGTCCAAGACGACTTTGGTGTTAATAGTCTTGCATCCGCGACGGGTAGCGCAGGTTTGGATTGGAAGGAGAGGATGAACCTCTGGCGTGAGGGATCCAGGGATCTGTGCGAGCGCCGTCGCTGCAAATAGCGGGATGAGGATGAGCTTATGCATTGCAACTCAAGTTGTCGAGTATTCTAGTCGACTGGAGTATAGCGAGGACAAGAGGAACCAAGTCTGATCACTGCTTTAAGACGCGGGGTAAGCCGCTTTACGTGCGGGCGGAGAGTTTTTATAGCTAGTGCTCATGCCGTACTTTATTGATAAGTATCACCTTTCGGCATTGGAGATGCTGTCAACCATGACGGAGATTCTCTTGTCAAAGAACTTCTAATTCTGGGAGTCTTCGTATAAATCCCTTGCTCTTGGTACTCTAGGCATGCATAGCGTAGATTTATAATCCTAGAGAAAAGCAGAAAAAGATGAGCCCGAATTGCAATCTCGCGTCCCTTGAGGCATCTCACGCCAACACATGGCTTCCTAGCCTAGCTGTGGTAATTTTGAACCTGCATATACGACCAGGATATTTATCCGTCCACCACGATGTAGCCCTGACAGAACAAGCTAAATTCTATCAAAAATCCATGCCCTTCTGGATAAAAGTTTTGAGGACTAGGAAAAGCTTAGGCTGTCAGCCTGCGGGTGCTACTTCCTGAGCGGCCCTAAATCTCAAAAGGGATGAAAAACGCACCGGCCACCATTAAACTAGCAAGCCAAGGCCAATCACGTCCAATTAATTTCTTATTAGCCCTAATAAAAGGATATATCATAAGAGCAATATAGTAGCAACGGGTGAATGAAAACCCGGGAGGTTACTAGACCGCTGGTGGCTTCCCTTTATCACACTTTATTTCTCCAGCTTGGGACACAAGACGGGCCAAGGCCTTGCCATTTCTGCGAAGACTTCTCAGTGGGGCTCTTAGAGGATTAGGCGAATTCACAGTCTTTTCCGCGAATCAATGGACCTTCAGGCCCGTTGGATTCCTCTCGCTGATCCAGACCCGCTAAATAAGACTTCATTGAAGAGGGAGGTATTCACGATTCGCGGGTCGGGCAAACCCGCAGATAATCAAAGCTGAAAATAAATCGGAGGCCGTGGGAGTCCAACGATATACTAGCATGCAAGGATAGAGCAAGGAAGCCTTTCCGGAACCCTCTCGATCTAGTATGGATCACAGAACGCCCAAAGCACTCTTTTGTACACGTACATAACTTTATCCTTCTCGCACTCATTGCTATCTGGTTTGGGTACACGGCCCTAGTTCCGTCATGCCTTCCTTCTAGAATTTCCAAATATCTTCTGCTTCAAACCTGGAAACAATAAAAATATGCATGCATGCGCATGTATCTCTGCAATCCGGCAACTGCTATCCGGAAGTCGTACCGGGATGTAAACAGTCCATATATAGCCTAGCCATGCTTTAAACTAGTAACCACGCAAAACACAAAGAACTAAAAGAAGCCGAGGTACCTACCATAACTTTAGAATTCTCAGGTAATCTAAATTTTGCCATTCAGCTCCCCTAGACACCTAGACACTTCTTCTTAGAATCGAATTAATTCGCTTTTAAATCTCTCATCGTACTCACGCATGGGTAATCTCAAGAGCCTAAATTATCTGGGTATTCTGGAATAACCATTTATAAGGTTAACCTACTTTCTAATTTATTGGACATCGGTAATCTGAGATCTCGATCCTAGCTCTGCTTCTCTTAATTTAAGTTATAAACTTAAGTTTACCAGGACCATCGGAAAGAGGGGACGAGATTCCAAGGAAGCTTGACCATCAATGAGACCTCGCCTGCAGCTAGTCTTATGATAATTAATTGTTGTTACACCCATGGCGGGCCAGGCTCCCGGAATTATATTCGTGGAAATCGATAAGAATTAGTATCCCATTCCCATACTGTATCTATATGAGGAAGCCACTTTGACCACAAGTGGCCGGGTCCTCGATCTTGGCGGGCTGGATGTTAGATCTCGGGCATGTCACGCGCGTTTGAAGGGAGGAACTCGATGTTTGTGAAAATTGCGGATGGCTTTGTTGAGAGTTTCCTAAAGCTACAGAGTTGAAGGATGTAATAATAGGTGAATACAGCAATATTCAGGCGGTTTTTTAAACTTCGACAATTCGAGTTGATGCTTGATTACACATTGGTTCATATTTAAATACTCACTAAAAGCTACATTACTAACTATCGTTTTGCACGATGGGTAGATTAAGGCATAGAAGAAAATGCCCATGTTCCGATGGCTCTTGAAAGAATAAAGGATATGATATTACCAATTACTACTTAGATGCATGTCAAACTTGTATGAGATGGCGCTCGGTTTGCGGCTGAACTCTTAGTCGTCAGTCGTCTATATAGCTATAGCTACTGGTATAGCTGGAAAACAAACCCCCTGAAAAATGCTAGACCCGTGTCCCTCTTTTAAACTCAGCCCCAAGCTCCCACCAATGAATTTCTACTCCTAAATGCTGCCGTCGAACATGACTTTCATGGCTATTGGAAGTATTAGCGTTTTACCCATTGAATAATATATACTGCTCTGGCTTACTCGTTGGGAATGGCCATAGGCTACTCCAGTCTTCCTTCAGATACACCTTTGACCCGCCAGGGCGAGGTAAACACTTCAATGTCCCTTGTAGCCCAGGCACCCTCCTCAAATTCTCCAATTTACCAAAGACTTTTAGCATCGCTGTCAACGCTATTAGATCTATATCCTTGCCCAGGCACTTATGTCGGCCATCGCCATAGTGGATATAGGATTCCTCGGGGCGATCGAGATGGACCTTCAGTGGATCGGGGAAGACATCAGGATCCCGAGAAGCTGTAATAAAGTTGACAAATACCACATCACCGCGCTTTAGATGGTAGACCCGATCGCCGTCCTGGAGGTCATACGCCATGTCTGCTCTGCGGTACAACCCATAGGTTCCAGATATGCGACTACCCTCGAGAACATACCGACGTAGCTTGTGAAGAGCCTCCGGCGATCCGTCATGGGCAAGCTTCTGAATATCAGCGAGATATTCGGCATTCTCTGGCTCTAGGTAAAAATCTAGGATTTGAGAGAAAACATGCGCTTGCTTTGACACGGTCGCTGAGGCCGTAGGAACCATTTGCCAAGTAATCTCCTCTGCGGTCTTGCCGCTCTCTAAGAGCCTGCGGATCATGTGGATACCATAATCTTTGAGCGCGGAATGACGATCATAGATAGTATCCATGATACCCTTCATAAAGGAAGTCTTATTGATGGCTAGGACTTTGATATGGTTAGTATTGGTAGATGAGAAGGTGATTTACGGACGTACCATTAGCCTCAATTAGTTTCGCAAGTTGGCCGGCTACCGTGCGACCAGCTTTGTGCAAAGCGAAGGATTTTGTCGGTTCGATATCGAAAAACACGAACGTGAACATAATAGATAGAACCATATACAGCTCCCGCTCAGTGTATACGCCTCTAGGGTTCTCTTCAGTCTTTAACGGCAACGCAAACAAGTTTGCCGCAAAGTGCGTATGCGCCAAGTTGATCACATCTCTCACCGCGTCCACCATCTGTCTGCCAGCAAGTGTATATGAGTGCTTCTTGAGTAGCTCTATTGTTTTGTGCTCATAAACCTCGAAGACTTGTTTTTGCCAACCTGTTGGCTCATAAATAGCCATGTGCATATCCTGGCGTTGTTCAGCGCTCATGTCGGTGTCATTACTTAACATCCATGTATGGCGAGACATCATGTAATCGAAATTCTCTCCCCAAGTGACTTTAAACTCGCGTCTGGATAGAACGGTCTTCAGGGCGCTGTAACTTTGGATATCGATACGCTGTGGCCTACGACGAGGCTTAGAGTAGTCGAAATCACTGACTCGGCCAAGGTCGGTAACGATCCGGTGGTTTTCGTTTGGTACAGTGAGTGGATAGAAAGCGTAAATAGAGTTCCACTTGAAATGATGAGGGAAAGCTTTCAGAAAGAGCTTATAGAAGACACAGCCCTGGTTGATGGCAACATCGGAAGAGGCTTCAGAGAAACCCCAGTTTGTCAAATTGGCGGGAGTATAGTCGATAGTGTAGAACCGATCACCACGAACAAGAGAGACAACATCGGATAGCACGGCGCGAGATACTGTGAACGAGGGGCAGAGACCGACGCCAGGGACCTAGCTCTAAATTAGTTTCAGGCCGTTTACATACATGTACCTAGAGATGCCTACCATCGGTGATTTCGTCTCCTCTGCGACAAGTCCCGGGTAGAGCTCAACAAAATCAGGATGATCATAAAGCCTCTTCAATGCATCGGCGACCTTCGGATCAGGATTGATATCTTCAAAGGTCTTATGGGACTTAAGGCCGAAGAAATTCCTAAACTCGTTCAAGGAAGCGCATTTCCACTTTCTCGCTTGTTCGATCCCAAGGCACTCAACTGCCTTCATTATCACCGGCACATTGTTGGCACCAAAACCACCTGTTTTCTCTGCAGTCAGCCTACAGTTCCGCAAACTGCGTTGTTTATGTGGTAATCTAGGGCTCCATACCGGCGCAATCCTCAATACCTTCTACAAGGATCTGGACAAGCTCATCGTCCGGGAGTGTTCCGTCAAAATTTCGCTTAATATGATGGAAATCTCTGAACCCTGGATCGTCTTTAATCGTCTCCTCGTACTGATCTAGTCCGGCTTGCAAAGCCTCAGTGCTAATGTTATAGATATCCTGACCTGGGAAGACCTTCTGATAGAAATCCTCAACCCAACGCTCGTCTTTTCTAGAGATACAGCTATACCAGCGGTAGACTAGCTTGAACTCGACTGAGACTTGGTTGCCAATGTGCTGCGAAGTACTATTGGCACCGAATGACTTCTCTGTATGGGCACGAGGGTCAAGATTCCAGTTAGCACCAACTCGATTCAGGTTCAAAATAGTGCGAAGGTAGTCCATTAAAATAATATTTATGTAGAGGCCGCAAGTGATCAACCGAGCCGTTTGGAAGAGTTCCTCATCTAGATTCCTGAGTGTGGTGGCGTCAACCTCTTTCCCGCGAGGTAAGGAAAAACGGTCATTTTCATTAATGTACGCTAATTGTTGGGCTGCGTAATTGTGAAATCGGTTGAACATGATTAGAATTGTTCCTACGCCAGGTGCGAAGCAGAGGAGCCGCTTTTCAGAGAATGTGTCCGGCTTGATCTTCCCACCCTCGAAAGCCCGCATGCTGTCCAACTCATCGGGATTGGACCCATAGAGTGGCGAGAGGTCAAGGTATGACGAGGTGAGCGATATGTTCGGGTTGCTCGAATCCGTGCGGAAAATATCTAAGTCAATGAAGTCAATAATTCACTAGTACTAAAGCATGCAAGTTCAGTTCTTTCTGACCGTGAATAATAATAGTCGCAATGTAAAAGAGCATGCTAGAAATGCCACTCGGATTCCGCCGGTACTCAGTTCTAGCCATTAAAGCGTCAAATACTAACCCCGCGTCCGGGTATACTCCCGGGCGTTGGATCATAGGTCGCACATTCCGGACATACGGTTGGCCTGCCTGGCCAATGTGCGGGAATTGTATATTCTCGAATTTTTTTCAGCTTCTCGTCTATATCCGGTATATGTCAAAACGTACGTTGTAAGAACCATCTGGTTGTCGATAGCTAAACTTGCTAGACAGGTAAGATAAGGGTGTATTTTGGATGTTGCTTGTCAATTGGTCGACAAGCTAGTCATAGGTCAGCCACTAGTTTAGACCAAACTTAGATAGTCAGTGGACGACACTTACGACATCGGTCAACGATGCTCTATTCCTCGAGCCGATTGGAAGGTCCTGGACGAGTTGGATTATCCTCTCCATCTACATGTTTTATTGGCTAGATAAGCATGTAGACCCAGAGGCTGATAGATATTCGAAGCCAGTAAAGGTAGCCACGTACCATATATGATTTATCATCGGCTAATTCTCCGGAAACCTTTTGCTGCATCACCTCCTTCAAGGTCTTCATATCTGAAATATTGAATACCTTTAGATCCTTCCAAAATCCACTCGAAAGCTCCGGCTCCTTTTCATATCTTCCATCGCCGCCTGTTGGGAGTGGCCGTAAGCTGGCCTTGAGAACGCTTGCGAATTGTGACAGCGTTTCTTCAATTTCTTCACGTTTGGAAGAGTGGTCTGGCATCATGTTGGAAGCGGCTCGATGAAGTACGCCCGTTTTAGGCCCATTTTCTTCTGCCTCCTCATGTGTACCATTGAGGCCGTTGAAGCCATTTGTATTAGTTTTGACTTTACTCTTCTCATTGAACCTCGGAAAGCTGTAGGAGCGGCGTTTCTCTTTAGTATCAATTGGTGACGAATCTCCCTTCTTCCGAACAGAGTTTGATCTACTCCACGGGAACCCCATTGCAATGTAATATAGGACAGATTCAATGCAGGATTTCGTAATATGAGAGGGTAGTGGCTAATATAGTAGTAACTCCGCGGGTTAACTCAAAAGGTGATAAATAGAAGTCGCCTTTTAAATAATTGCTCTTCGAGAAACTTGTAGCGCAAATCGGCGAGTATCATGGAGGTGGCTAACTTGGCAAAGCTTAGTAGAATCGAGGGATCCTTGCGCGAGGGACACCTTGATTACATATATATAGTGGGGCTTTTAGCGAAATCCTACCTCGTACCCAGACACTCATTGACAATTTTTGTTATTGAAGACCAAAACCAAACAAAGCTAAAGCTGTACATCTATCACATTGTCCTGCACCTGCCGCCTCACAATCTATATTCCCCAAGATATTGGCTTGGCCTATACAGCTAGTCCAATGGTCCAATTGTATAAACCTCTAATACAGCCGCTGCAAGGCCATCGATGCGCGATACATTGAATCTCAAACTCATTCACGTCATTCCCACATGCCACAAAGCCGGGAAGTGTTCGAAATGTTGCCAAAACAGTTAGCTAATGGCCTATCAGCTCCCCAGAGCATCTGCATTCTTACTCATGCAGCTTAGGCTGGACGGTACCGGTACCGGTGTGCTGCTTTATGCTAGTTTGCTGAGAAAAGCAGCAACTTGCAACCCGCAGGAGCACTAATCCTCAAGGTATAAGCCGTAAAGAGTATACTTAGGCGAGAGGTATATTCCCTTCTTCGGACTGGCAAGAAAAAAGGTACATGCGATCCACGATGGTCGAGGCTAAGGGCGTCGAATGGGCCCGGCGATCGATCGGTCGGGTTGGTTGGCGAGGATAATCTGCACGACACGGTATCATTCCAATCCGAGGACGGGAATTTCAAAGACGGGAAAAAATAGTACTATACCAGAGCATGAAAAACGATCGCGCCCTGTCACTACAGCCAAATAGGCTAGCGTATTTCACTCTCTAGAGATGCTGCGGTGTTGGAGGTAAAT
Organism: Dactylella cylindrospora; assembly: GCA_012184295.1. NCBI lineage: Eukaryota > Fungi > Ascomycota > Orbiliomycetes > Orbiliales > Orbiliaceae > Dactylella > Dactylella cylindrospora. The sequence continues at coordinate 96,565 of LDUD01000012.1, forward strand.
GCATGCTTGAGTGGATCCATGCAAGGGGTTGTCTCTCGTAGCTTCAGCTCTATAGATCTAAATGCAGGCCGATTGCACATTCACCTTTAATTTGGAATAATATATACGTGCATACTATAGCTACATGATGAGATGTACGAAATCTACATTCGGTAATGTGAAAGAAGACCCACTTCATACTCTTTCCCCA
>LDUD01000012.1:96783-128942 GCA_012184295.1 Dactylella cylindrospora
TCAATCATATCGGGTGCAATTGGCGAGAGAGGCCTCCCCACTTTTGAATATATATATTTTACCTCGATCGGGGTTGTTCCACGGGTTGTTGCATTTCTGTATATGGCCTCCAATCCCTCCCACGTAGCTGGGCTGGAAAGAAACCGCATATATATGCAGTTATATTGATATCGTAGTTTTGGGTTGAGAAAAATTGGAACTTTTATGGGTCTCTGCTTCTTTCTGACCCCAAGCCCCTTACATTCCTATTCATGCTGCCGCCACGTTTAGGATTTACATGAGTAGTACATGTTCGTAGTAGCTAGGAGAGTACCATTAATGCAAGAAGATTTCAAAGTGTTAGCTGCCCAGTGCGAATATATTCTAGACGAAACGTCATATACGATATATTGCCGAATATATAGAGGTCTCGAAGTCTCTCCTGGCTCCTCAAGTCACTAACTTAGCTCTATTTTATCCTACGAAATGCGCTTCTTTGTTCACTCGTCTCAGCGTTGGAGGGATATTCTGGCTTCATTATATATGCAACACCAACCCTCGCTCGGAGCTAGAATCCGACAAGATGTCGGTACAAACTTGCACCATACCATTTGTACTGTCGGATTTAAACACAGTACGCATACACTTCTATTTTCCCTTCGGCTCTCGACGTAATTCTGGAGCTTCTCTGATATAAAGCCTGAATACCATCCAGATAATTCAACCAGGCTGCTGAACAACACAAACGATAAGGCAGAAGAGGTGGCTTCAGAGGATCCTGAATACAAGGATCCAGGCCAGGAACAGGTTGGGGTCGACTCGGGGCCAGGGGGGTAAATGAATGAGTGAATGAGTGAGCGCTGCTGGCCAGTGGGAAAAGGGAAAGGTGGTTGGGTAAGCATGTACCTCAACACGGGCCTGTGATTGGTGACGTTGTGCGCCAACGCGTTCACCTTTTTTTTTTTTTTTTGTTGAAAGAACAGAAGAAGGATGAGAGAAGGCCCCGTGTTTTCGTCATTGCTCATGCGCCACCGTATCATGCGAGAAGGCCAGAAACCACAAAACGGGTAGAGGACAGCTTGGTTCTCTTCAAACATTTTATGATTCACCAACCCAAAAGCTTTATTCTCCCTTTCAAAAAATCAGAAATACCATAGACCAACGTTGATATGCATATCGATGCTTTAAAGCTGTTACGATCAGTGGAATACGTCGGATTCAGTGCGGAAAGAAAGGTGCTACGAGCAAGCTAGCTGTACGACCTTCGGGCAACCCCCGTAGCACCGTCACGGCCGTCTAGCTAGTTCGAGAACTAGTTCTAGACGATATCAATCTAACCAGGGTGAGTAGATACAATCTGATACTTCCCTCTCTCTCCATTCGCCGCCCGCGACCTTTATCCGTTCGACTACGACATCTTTTGACGTGTTGGGAAGGGCATGCTGGTAGCAGCGTGCCATTGACGTCAATGTAATCTCCAATGCTTCACCGAGATTTGTCAGGAACACCCATTTTTTGTAAACCTAATTCACAATTTTCTCTTCTTTGCACTTTCTCGAACTGCAGTGCCACTTGGGTACTTTGCGGTAGAGCTCCTTGCTAATGTTGAAAATATAGCATGTCGAGTAGTTCCCCGTCAAGAGAACCTAACACGGTCATTCATTTCCCCATACTTCAAAACCTCATAAACCGAGCATAACCTTCTACAATGCCACCACCGCGTCGGAGGAGGCCTTCTCCTCCACCCCCTACGCACACACCTGGACATCATTACATCCCGCCTCCGCCCCCTTCCCTTCTACCGTGGTACTTCTATCTTGCTCCCCACCCTCTCGATGACCCGTTATCCCCTTTGCCACCCCCTGCTTCCGGAGCCGTTCCCGCTAGATACCCGCCACGACCCTTCTCGGCCCGCGATTCGCAAGCCTTGGAAGATGCCTACCAAGCGGTACTAGCTGAGCGAGAAACTAAACAACCGACAACGCCTATAAACCCAACAAGTGGTGCATCTACCAGCACCACGCCCGAACCTAGGCTTGGTAGGGTGAGGAAGCAGAGCGAAGCGAGGCGGAGTGTCGAATTTGCGTCCTCTCCTTTGAGAACTAGCGATGTACCCCCAGAAATGTCAGAAGAGGGCACGATACCCCCGGTCACAATACCCATTAAAAATGGACAGGTCAAGGCGGAGGAACGAGTCTCAGCCGCGTCGGATAAGCAAATTACAACCAGGCATCATAGAGAATCGAGCATTACCTCGCAACCGGGCGGGTTCTCCCCGGTATCTGGGTCCCCCAACTTGGGCAGTTATTCGGCAGGGACTACGTCGAATCCATTTATTAGAGCCAAGACTCAAAGGGATATACCCCAACTTCGGAAGAGTTCAAAATCGCGGTCTGAAAGCAGGCAGGGGTCGAAGGATAGAAAATCCTCAAAGACAGCAGGAGACAAAGGCGAAAAGGTGGTCCCAGTAGGAGTGCAAAGACTGCACCAAGTTCAAATACCTAGTTTGAACATGGAGCCGATTTATTGGTCACCACTGCACGGGCTGGACAACGCAAAAGTTATAAGAGGAACCTGGTTTTATCAGGACACTATGTTCCCAGTTGAAACGGAAAAAGCGAACGCTCTTGAAAAGGGATGGAGAGAAGTCATGGCATGGACGCAAGAATGGGCCTGGGAACTGGAAAGCGCAGTGAGGATTGGAGAGGAGGCGGAAGCCAAAATCAGGTGGACGATGCCGACCGTTAAGACTGTGTCTCGACCTGTGACTGCAACTGCTGCCGCAGAGAGTACCCTTGACGAGCCGGGCGAGATGATGCAAGAGAGCAATATGCTAAATGCGGATCTTGTAACGGATGGGGAGATAGAAGTGGCCGAAAAGGCGGACGTAGCAAGCCCAGAATGGGTTATCTTTGCGGATGCGAAATCCGCCTACATCATGCGTGATAGCCTCCTCGCTGGATTTGCAGGCCGGAATCGTAGGCCTCTAGCCGCGATCAAGCGTGGCCTTACCGTCGGAACCCCAGTTGTAAGAGGCTTTGATGTTGAAAACTGGAGACGAATTCATGGCGACAAGTACGGGCTAGCTGGAAGAATGGGAACAAAAGGAAAGATGAGCGAAAATGCTACCAGAAGCGACGAAGGCGGACAAGAAGAGCGGCAGAGAATAACTGACCTCATTCTCGTTGTTCATGGGCACGTATTACCCTTCCCTTACTGTGTTGAATGACTAATCTAATATTCACACTAGAATCGGCCAAAAGCTCTCTGAGCGTGTGGAATCATTCCACTTTACCCATGCTATCAACGGGGTTCGCCGCCTCATCAATCTTGAGCTTAGAGATTCGGTCGTTAAACCTCACCTAAGGAAGGAGGGAGTGGGGATCATGATCCTTCCCGTCAACTGGAGGTCAACAGTAAAATTCGACTCAGACATTGCAGGAAATGCCGATGATGATGAAGCTGAACTCGATTTCTCGCTCGAAGACGTCACGCCACCTACTATCCCCGCCGTTAGAAGCCTCATCGGTGATGTGATAATGGATATTCCCTACTACCTCTCCCAACATAAGAATAAGATGGTGAACGCAGTCATCAAGGAGGCGAATCGCATATATAAACTTTGGTGCAAGAACAACCCTGGCTTTCATTCTGAACTTGGGGGTGGCAGGGTCCACCTTATGGCACATAGTTTAGGATCCGCCATCGCACTAGATATTCTCAGTGCCCAGCCTACGAATGTCTTCAGACAGCAGGTATCAGTACCTGTACCCCCGGAGAATGACGATGATGACAAGTCCTCTATATCTAGCAGCTCAATAGCTCCTGGTACTTTCGATTTCAATACTACAAACCTATTTTGCGCCGGATCACCAGCCGGATTGTTCCTTATTATAAACAGGCGGGGACTAGTTCCTCGTTACAAACTCAAAATTGAAAACCCGGATTCGTCAGACACCTATGTCTGTGGTACACAAGGAAGATATGGGTGTCTCGCAGTCGAAAACATTTACAATATACTTCACTATTCAGACCCGATTGCGACGCAACTTAACGGGACTGTTGATTCAACATACGCTGCATCTCTGAAACGCGCACTCGTTCCATCCACAGCTGCCTCATTCCTTTCATATCTTCCTGGCTACGGCTCAGCTTCCACGAAATCCCACCTAAAACCTACGCTCCCTGTGCTACCTCACCGCCTCCCGTCAAGCATGGAACTTGAAGTGCATGATTTTAGTCGTGAAGAGCTCGCTGAAAGAAGAATGTATCTCCTCAATGACTGCGGACAGATTGACTTCTTTCTGAGGTCGGGAGCCGGTGTGCTTGACAATGAATACCTAAACATGCTCGGGGCGCATAGTTCATACTGGGAATCTAGAGATTTCGTCCGAATGCTCGTAATGGAATGCGGCAGAGAAAGAGGTAGAGATGGAGTAATTGAAGGCATGCAAAGCGAAAAGAAGAGAGAACTGGGAGGATTATTAAGCAGAGGAGGGAAATGAGCAAATAGTCAGCTTACGGGGCGGATGAAACTTCGGATTTAGGGATTGTTACATGACATTTGGAAATTGGGCGACAATTTTTTAGCATCGCCATTTGGATGCTCATGATATTTTGATATTAGCGTGGGCATCATCTTTTCGTCGCCGTTGTCACAACTTTGTGGAGTCAGCTTGGATGGCATTGCTTTGGGGCGAGAGGTTCAACAACACATTTCGATTTTGATTTACCAAGATACGCTGTGCAATTTTCAACTCTCCATTTAAATTGGTAGAAAGGGCCGCTTTAGATTAGATACGCTCGCTCGGGCCAGGGCAGTGTTTAGATTTCATAATGAACATGATAATAATGAATATCAAAATGTCCTGTTATCATTTTAAACCTCCTATCGCTTCGTCCACGACAAGGCAAGCCCTTTTCTATCTTCAGCCGCATAAATAAGAATTCATGCAAGTCTTGCTATAGGATTTCCATGAAATATATATATTATTTTCTACCACACGTAGAGACCAAGGTCCCCCAACAATTAATATTATTCGAAGCAGAAAAATAATAAATTTGGATATCCCAGGGTTTTGCCATTTCAGGCAGCTATGCTTCGCGAGGTGGCCCAACCTTCCTAAAACGGCTCTGCAGATAGTTAGGGCTACTTTGAAATTTTTTCCTTTCCTTCTTATCCTTTCGATCCTACCCGATGCAGCAAGTCATACCGAAAACCATCCTATTCTGCGAATTAACCTGGGAAGGAACAGTAAAAAAGAAAGAATGATGGGAGAATGTCTTGCATGTGGAGAGGCCATGACCCTTGTCGATGGTCCATTTTTCGAAGTGGAGTCTCATTTGCACTTTCCCACTCTTCCCACCATACCGGCCCCTTCATGGCTCCGGCTACGGCCACGGCTAGCCTTGTGGTCCTCTCCCCTTGTCAGCCGCCGTTCGAGAAAATATTCTCGCACGTTTTTAAGCCTTTCCCCCATAGTCACAAGGAAATACCATGTTTCCCCTCTCAAGACTCCCATGAAGGGCAGGCACCTATGCAAGACACTTTCCACGGCCATTTCGATGTTTGACAAGACCAAAGGCATGAATAATTCTTAGCCAAAGCTAGCAGCCCCACCCAGAACGGAGCATAGTGCAGGTTTGGGCTAGTGGCTTCCTCAATGCCCTGCTTCACTATTCGAAAACTCCAAGCCATTTTCCTGGGTTGCACCTTGCGGGACTGGCCTATCAGAATTTCGGCCAGGTACGCATGGGCTACTACACCTCCAAGAACTGGACTACCTGCAGAAGCTGTCCCGCCGTATCTTTCTCGCTGCATCTACTGCAGAAAGAAACAATGCTGCCTATTCCAGAACTTTGTAGCTCAAGGGCAGATCAATTATTCGTACCTTCTCTATGTGTTAATGCTTCCACGAAATTCCCAGTCAATGATAGCGGGGTGGCGAGGTGCGAGAGCGGTCAGCGAAGAACATATATACATAAGTGATTTAAGGACCTGCAGAAATCGAATCGCCTTTTTTTTTTAATTTCTTACTCCCCTTTGTTTTCAAAATTCCCCATACCAAGCCACCATTGCCAACCGTCGGTAGCTTTCCAAACTTCCTTCTTAGCAGCCTTTTTTTTGCCTCCCCGCTAGCTTGCAGTGCATACCCCCGACCGTTCACGTTTCACAGGAACAGGAAAAGGCAATTAGCCCGCTTTCTGACATCTGATAGCAAGACAACGCAAAACAACCGAGGGACACTCTCTTGCTTCGCACCGACGCAGCAGCACTTCGGGCCAATCCAAGCCTTCAAGCTGCAGCCTACAAGCCTCACAGACGTTTCGCTGCATCGGCACGCGACACACGCACCTCCCAATTTCTTTTGAGGACCTTCCCCGAATTGTCTTGCTTACCCGGCCCGTGTGCGGTGTCCCAAATAATAATTTTTTAAACAATTTATTATTGGTTGTGAAGGTATCGGAGCATCGATACCTACCAAGGTTTGTCCATGCTTATCCATACTTTTTTTCTTGATATTGTTCCCTGTGCAAATCAAATCTCCCCGTCGTACCGTCCTGCTATGTCAAGAAACGTGTACATGTCGCCATCTTTACCCTTGAGGTAGTATGGCGACTTATCCCGGGTACTTGGGAATCACTGCTAGGACGATTTTGACCATGAGCTTCCAGCTGGTGCAAGGGTTCACTGATTACATGACTTGCGCACGTACTTGCACTTGCATTTTGGATGCATACCCTCCTTCTGTAAATTCTTTCTCTCTTCCCGTATTTACGAATTTCCCTTTTCCCCTCTATCCAGACGCCGCTTCCCGATAGCTGGATCGGATATATTTAAAAAATGAAACATGCACACATACACCACCCCGTTGCCACCCCGGGTTTTCCCTGAATATCTTCTACCATTACCAACTAGCGCAAATTATATGAACACCCGGCTAACCATCCCCTCAAAAATTTTTTACCCGGTTTATTTTTTTTCTGGGTGTTTAGATTGATATATCTTCATGGCCCTTCCCACTTTTTCCCTGTTGGTTGTGATTGCGAGCTACGACTTGAAAGCTGTAGCGTTCTTCGCATCGGTGTACACGATCTTGATATCTACGATAGTGGCTGGTGAGAAGGGGTGGTTTACGATTAATCAAACCGATAACGACGATAAGAAGACTGGATCTTCTTCTTATTCATATTCTTCCTCGGCATCGTCCTTGTCTAAGGGTTCTTTGATTTCTTCGGCTTCTACACCATCATGCCGAGGGTACCGCCGCCAGAGGTCGTCGCGGCCTGGCCAAAGCCAAACTACGAGAATCCCGCGAACAGAGGTCATTATCTAATCGCGGTTGAAGTCGTTTTGTTTTTCCTTACGGCCGTGGTGGTTCTGGGGAGGATATATACTAGGAGGTGGTTGATTAGAAGTTTTGGCTGGGATGATTGGTTTATTATTCCTGCTTGTGTAAGTCCATCCATGCCATCTAGTAGAAGAATTCTCCTCGGGGAGCCTTAATTACTCTCCAACCTCGCTATATAGTACCTATAACCTTCACCTTACTAACAAATTTCTTAGATATTTTGTTTAGCTCTTACAATATCAACATGTCTTGCAACGACAGCCGGTTATGGCATTCACATCTACGAGATCCCTCATCACCTTCGAACAGTCTCTCTCGAATATGCATGGGCTAACATGCTTCTCTACTGCATTTGCGTCACCCTCACTAAAGTTTCTATTCTCTGTTTTTATTTCCGCCTCGTTCAAAATGGCCCTTTCCGAATTTTAACTTGGGTTACCCTCGTTGCTGTTATCGGATTGGGAATTGCGTACGCATTAATGGTCATCTTCTACTGTGTTCCCGTGCAAGCATATTGGAATCCATTAGCCCATCCCGATGCGAAATGCTTGAGCGATGGAGCCGCGTTGATCAGTAATGCTGCTGTGAATATCTTCCTCGACTGTTGGCTATGGATTATGCCCGTCCCTATCGTTTGGAGCGTTCATCTGCCTTTGAGACAAAGAATAGGTCTCGTGGCTGTCTTCGCCCTCGGTTTCTTGTAAGTTCCCCTTTCGACCCTGGAAGTTACAATCTATGGATCGAGGACTAGACTAACACTGAACTCTTAGTGTCTGCCTTGCTGGAGCCATGAGAATGTATTATGTCGTCCAAACTGCGTATTCTTATGACCCTACCTGGGACGGTTTCTCCGCCTGGATCTGGTCCGCCGCCGAGTCCGATGTGGGCATCATCTGCGCCTCTCTGCCGGCCCTCAAACCTCTCGTCACCAAGGTCACCAAGTTCAGATTCTCCGAAGCGACACCCAGTATCTACGGAAATCCATCCAAACCACGAACGAGGACAAAGAGGACAATGAACCGAAAGACTTCGGTTAGACTTCCAAGCAGAGCCATGACTGTCAAATCGAAGAACCAGCTTGACAGCATCTGGGACGGCAGCGACGAGGTCATTTGCGAGAGGAACAACCGAAACCAAGTCTACCAAATGTCGACCGTTGTGTTTTCAGGCGATCCTGATGGCAGGATGGCAGCCACAAGGAAGAGTTACTTCCACGAACGCGGGGCCGCCTCAAAGGACAATCTGACAGTGCAGGTCAAACCCATCGATGAAGACGGAAGTTCCTTCAACAAGGACCTAGAGGCTGGTAGGGGTAGTGACGAGCATGCCAATACTAGCTGTTGGGATGTGATGAAGACAACAGAGATCGAAGTCAGAGAAGACCACAGCTTCGACGAGGAAAGAAATGCGTCGAGTCTGTCAGTTGATTCGTTAGGAAGGCGGCAGCACACAGTCGTTTGATTTCGTTACCTCAGCCGCAGGTCTGATGCGCGCTTTATTGTACATATATTTTGTTATAGATAATCTGATTTGTATATAGAGACATGTTCTTTTGCTTACGAGATAGCGATGCAATATACCCACTTACGTTTCTGGCTTCTAAGCGAGTTCCACCTGATGAAGTTTGCAAAATATTCAAACACCAAGACCCATTTAGAATCAAAGAAGCCTAGCCAAGGGAGGTTGGGTATTGCGGTGTTTCGCAACAGGCCCCCATTCAATAACACCATCAAATCCCCATCCTCGCTGGACCGGTGTCCCACCATCTTCAATGGCTTGTGTACCCCAAACTTCTATCGCCACTCCCGATTTCGCCGCAGTTTCTTTGAGTGCCCCGAGGCTCCGATACGTAGGAACGGAAATTTTCAAAAATTTCTTCAACCAGGATAGCTTTTTCAACCTAGGCAGCCCTCCTGTCGCAATTTCGATGGACAACCCCTCAGTGATAGCATCGATAGTCCGCTCAGAACCACCCATGATGTACAACTCCTCCAAGCTCTCCGGGAACCTTCCATCGGGATATGCACGCGTTGTCCCGTTCCAGCCGTTCACCGGTTCCAGGAACAAGTGAGAAAGTCTAAGCCTTCTCAGCTTTGTCAAGCCGCCTAGATACAATCTCTCAGACCACCTGGAGCCTCTCGCAGGATAAATAGCCTCTCCCACTTCGAGAGCCAGCTCCGCCAATGCATCCTTTTGAGTATTTAACGCTCTCTGTATCCTCTCGTGCACCACCTTTTGAGTATCCATCTCATGCAGATACATCTCGTAGATAAATGATTTTAGCTTCCGAGGTGCGCGCAAAAGTATCTCCAGACCGTCGAGTCCCACCCTAGAGTCTCTAATCTCCAAAACTTCAACATTGGATGATTTCGGAGGTAAGCTCTCCGTGATTCGCTGCAGTTTCTCAGTGCTAGGGGGATCGCCCTCGAATCTATCCATGAAAATCTCCTTAACCGAGAGCATCCGAAACAATGGTACCATCTTTGACCAGTTTGCTCCGGAATATTCTTGAAGACTCGTGACCATCATACTCTTCAGGCCGCCAAAAAATCCGAGTTGGGGATCTCGTATTGCTCGTTTTAACATTTTGTTCCAATTCCTAGCGCTATAGGGTAGCGTATAGTCGAACCTTTCCAGGCGTTTTAGATGCGGGATAACAACCGCCACTAACGCATCTTCATTTCCATGTTTACTCAGCTGTCTCTTCCATTCATCCTCTTCGTTCGGATCATCCGCCAAACGCCCCACGGCATCTACGAGCTCCCGTTCAAGAGGGCCGACAATTTTGAACCCACCAATGCAAATCATGTCCATAGTCTGGAACATCAATACTTGCTCATCCTCAGAACTGAGCCCTTCCAGTTCGCTATCCCACGGAACCGGCCTAGTTCGCAAATACTCGATACTGTGTTGCCTTACGTCTTCCCAATGATCCATGTCGTCCTGGCTCTTGAAATCATCTCTGAAAGAAACATGTCGGACGTAACCCGCCAACTCGGGGCGACTGAGGACGGATATTGAGAAAGAGCGAAGGCCGGGCATTTGAGCCATCCATGTTTGCATACCCTTCCCGGCGGTGACCGATTCGACATCCGTGCGAAAATGGATTGTACGGTAGAGGAGCGGAGTGGACAGGGTATTTAGACGCCTGTTTGTGAGGCATAGAGAGTAGAGGGAGGATGTTTCAGGGATGTAAGAGATTACTTGCAATAAAAGTTCGACGGGGATGTCTAAAAGATGCGGCATTTTGTAAGCCTAGTCCTATTCACAATGTTCTGGAAAAAGTCTAGTGGTAAGTGGTAGGTGGTGTGGGCGGCGGGATCCACCAGCGGGATACATATGATTACGAGGATTGAAGGATATATGATATCATGAGGAGAAGTCATGTGCAAGTGTTGTTGGGTACCAACCGTAGCTGCAGCTAGCTGGAAGTTGTTGTTAGCTCTTAGCCTGCCGCACTAACCAGCCTTGGCTTACATGGCCTGCTTAGCTTTGCGGCATCCCAGCTCGACCCTCGCGGCTTAAGTATGTACTTAACTTAGTTGCTGTGCAACCATCAGGCACTCCCATGGCAAGACTTAAGGCCTAAAGTATTATTGTATTCTAGATCTAGCCGATAGATCTAAGCCAGATACGCAACCTTTAACTCCATGATGAGTTATCAAAAATAATGAATTAGCACCATTGAGATCGATTTTTTTTACATTTTTTAATTTTTTTTTGCATCCGGACCAGCTAGGGCAAATAATTGCGCATGAATAATCCGCTTCCGAACTATCCGGCCTTAAGCAGTATGGTTTCCCCGCCAGAAGCAGCCCTCCCAGAGCTTTGTAACTTTTGGTGACACAAGCCTTCTTGCTCACCCTCGAGAAATGCTTCTCGCTTATTGGCCCAATATTTTACCCATGACGTCGAACGGAACTCTGTGGATCTCGATCTCGTGATACTCTCTAGATACCAAAATTTTCCTCCTCTTGCGACTAAAGTTAAATACTAAGTAGCTAAGCTTCTAAGGGCAAGGTTCTCTCTTGGTCATGATGCTTGGTAATTCTTGTTCCCAGTGAATCCCCACTCTTGGGCACATTCCCGTCGGAATCGGCTTAGTCAGAGTTGCAAATTAATTATTATCAGATATGCTCGAGATAGTCTTTTGCATTCCGCTAACGTGAGTTTCGAATAACATGTCGCTATATAACGTACCTGAGTACCCGGTAGACATCCGAGAAAAAGGTTTACCTCTCTTATCAACTACGAAAGAGCTCTGGAGAATCCCCCAAAGTCCAGCCATACCCGCTGCTGTTTCATCATATTACTAGAGATCTCGAATGGATCAGTAACTGCAAAATCCGAACTTCCAAGTAACCTTGATTTACAGAAACCGGCCGGCAAATCCCGGTAACCCTTTTTATCCCACCTTCCCCGAAAACCGGATGGTATTATAAACCGCTTGCTCTTCGCCCCGACCACCCCAAGCTTTCTCTGCATCCGCACCCTGCTTACCAAAGGTTGCCACACCACAACACGAAATTTCTACACTCACCACACCACACAACTATACCAGCTGGACAGGAGGGAGGTTGAACGGAATTCTAGAATAGAGAGAAGGAGAAAAATGGCAGTAATTTGGGGTCTCGATCTGAAGGAGATACAATGGAACAAGTTTGCCTCCAAGAATATGTTTGACAAGCAGTGGTACCTGCGGCGGGAAAAAATGATCATATACCAGCTAGCTATGATATTTATGGTTGTCTCTGAGTCTGTTGGGACTGCTGCCATGTCAGGTACGCGGTCTACCTGTGCAAAAGCCGCACCGCTGTTTAAATATAAAGGATGATCAAGTCAAGATATGAACATGGCTAATACTGCGTTTTTACCCCGATAGCATATATTGACCAACAAGAAGCCCTTGAAAGACTCTTCCCGGGAACCCACATGCACAACAATGACATTGTCGGAATCGCCTCCTTCAACATTTTTATGGGTGTCTCCGTTGCCACTATTTTCGGCGCTGCATTTTTCTTCGATCTCTTCTGGCCGGATCGGAAAGAAGATCATGGTGTAAAACTCGCATGGAGGATATCTGCTGTAGCGGTCAGCATTGGGACATTGGCGGACGCTATCGCCTTTACCGTTATCGCAGCATCGCATAGGGCCTACGCCGATGGAATAGGGGTTCCCGAGGAGACTTTAGATCAACTATTGCTGGCTTCTGATGAGCCGAACTGGCAATACAGGAAAAACGCAAGAGTTATTGCTTCCGTGGTCTTATTATGGCCAGGATGGGTTTTTACTTGTTTAAGGTATGTCTCTCGTGCGGCCGCGCAATGGCTCACGATATATAGTGATAGATAGAAAATTCGAAAATCCCAATACTAACGCACGATCCTTGGTATTCTACCACAGCACCTACATTCTATTCAAATTCTACGACTACCTCGAGAAATTCGGTCCAAAGTCCCCTGAAGCTTTAAATGCAGAGAGGGATGTAACCTCAATAACATCCGAGATCGAGAAAGAAGCACCAACACCAACCGCCCTTCCGGAAAGCCCCCAAAGCTCGAACTACTTCAACGAAGCATTTAATAGAGCAGAAACTGCTGCTTAGCATATACATTGAGATGCCTAATCCACAGATCACTATCCCGACCCTGCGAGATTTCTAGCCCATCCTAGCAACCGAGACTCTTCTGTTTGAATTCTTACTGGGACGATTTGTATCGTTGTTCAGTCGTATAAATCTATCGCTAGTACATTCCATCCACACCCACCCCATTTCATTGCAATATTTGTCAAGCTGTTAAAATATTACTATCTTAGTGATAGTAAAAATTAAATTGATACCCTCTCACCCTACACACAATAATGTGAAATTTAGATATAGCTAGGGTCCCACTAGCCCAACGTGTTTGAAGGGTTTTAAAACGAGACTACCACTAGCCTCTGCTTATAAAATTATTAATCTAGAAATGTTGCCACGGCCATTGCTATCAGTGAACTTTTCAATGCCGCACAATGTAAGAACACAAATACCATAGCAATAAGCACACCCTTCTCTGCCCCTGAGCACACATCTCTAAGGACACATTCATTCTAACAATGATACCTTAATCCAACTTCTTTCATTAATCATCTTCGAATTAAATCTTGAAATCTCTATATCTTGAATAAAACTATCATTTAATTGTCAGCATTAAACAAACGCTATTCTACGCGAAAGTCATTACGGTGTTGATTGCACAATGAGCCGCCTTACGAACAACAAAGCCCTTTTTAACTTTACCGATGCCCTCAGAAACCGGATAGAACAACTAGATGACGAAACAATCAAACACCACGACGATAGTATCCGCGCGCAAGGCCAAAAAAATACAAAAATAAGCAAGGAACTCATATTCGCCTCTCACAATCATCTCAGACAGAAAGCCCAGGCTCAGGAGGAGAAAGACAAGTTTCACAAGTTTATCATCCCAGAGGTCTACGAGCCGGCGAACCCCAGCATATCCCTCGATAAGCTGAAAAAGATACAAATCAAGGATCTGCGCCTTGGGAAGCATCACAAAGGCACATACCTGAAAGTGCGTGTCGTCGCGAAGGCGTTCGAGCTGGAATGCAGTCTTCAAACAGTTGTCGAGGATGAGCAAGGCTCGCACGCTCTGCTCAGACTCTACTTTCGAGACACCAAATTCAGGCCTTCCGAGCATTTGCCTCCCACTCAAGTGCTAGCGATTCGGGATCCATTCTTCTGGAGTTGTGAACCTGGAGACCAGGTGGTGAGGGTGGACCACCCGTACGACATGCAGTATTTGTACCCGTGGGAGGAACCAGGGAGCAAATTAATACCTATCAACTGGAGGCAAAACATGCTCGATGAAGGCATGTTGGTGGATCATCTAATCCAGTTGGCTGAAGTGTACTTTGACGGCGGGGAGACAGCAGCAGCTTTGATGAGGTTCCACTCCATAGGCCCAAGTACGAAAGTCTCAATAACGTAAGCTAAAGTATACCTGGGATCGTAGACTCAACCAAGCGGAAGCGACTTCAAAGAAGCCGAAAAACAAGACCTCGGAGTATATGATGTCTAGGCTAAAGTTAGGCCGCGCAAAGGTCAACATGAGGCTAGGACGTCATATCCTTACGGCCGCAGACATCGAATATGCTCTCAAAGCATTCCCTGACCATGAAGAAGCCATGCATTTGCGTGCTTTGAGGCTCTATTATACGGGAAGATACGACCTCTGCAAAGAGGCACTAGAGAAACTTCGGGAACGGTTTCCAAAGAACGTAAAGTATATTGATTTGGAACTCAGGACCAAACAACGCTTTGAAGAACTGAAGCGCGGAAGCTACAACTGGAGGTCTATGCGACGTGAATCCTTAAATAGACCTTTCAACCCATCTGATCATGCGGATTACACGAATGCGGTCAAGCTCAAAAAGACGCCGAAGGGTAGAAGAATCTTTACCGCGCGGGACCTTAAGCGAGGCGACTTGGTCATGGTTGTTAAAGCTGCCGCTGCCATCCCGTTTGAGGAGAAGCTTAGCGTTTATATGATGATGTGGAAAGAAGCGAAGCCGGAGGGGGAATATGGAATATCATCGCATCTTACAGGAGAAATTATGGATTACATTAGAAGGCAGCCGCCGGGGTGGTACGAAAAGAACTTGATGCTTATGACAGAGGGGACCTTCAATACTCCTAATTATAAGCTGCCTGACGGCAGTAGAGTCCCTGATATGTAAGTCTCAACACCATTTTAGGATCTCAGACTCAATGGAAATACTAAAGTTTACATGTAGATTCCATATTGAAGACATCCGAAACGCCAACAAGGTTAATATCACGATTCACCCGGTCTTTGATCACAGCGAAGCATACCTCTCGTCTCTTAGAGAGTCGGACTTTATATCCGGTTTCTGGGTTCTCCCCTCATATCTCCGACACAGCTGCATTCCCAACGCCCATCGCACCGTCATCGGTGATATGATGATTATCCGCGCTGGCGGCGATATACCAGCCAACACCAAAGTCACAATCAACTGCCGCACCCCAAGCGTCTGGAACTACGCTGATTTCGAATTTGACTGCACATGCCCCATCCACAAATATGATTACACAGCCCCAGGTGAAAGTGACGACATTACCATCCTCCGTGCTGTCCTCTGGGGCCAATTCGTCAGTCAAGCCAAAGTGATAGACCAAGTCTTGCGGCAGAGAGACAAAAAACTCAAGATAGACATGAAGGAGGCTCTCTACAATCTCGAAAAGATTCTAGACCAGTTGAAAAGTATTCAACCCCCACCTTCAAAAATGCCACCCGTCCAACTGCTACACCGCTATCGTTACGTAGCCTCCCTTTACTTTGGCCTTGGGGACCGCCGGCATACCCGCTGTGCACTGTACAGACTCCTCGATGCCCACGGCGTCGAATACGACGTTGACGAAGAAGAAGACAGTCTCAAGATCATCAACCACGGAAGCCACCCAACGAACGATCTCATGCACTCCTATCTCGACCTATCCACCATCGCCCAAACACCCCGCATCAAAAAAGCGTGGTACACCGCCAGCGTCTCCGTGTACGAAATCCTCTACGGAGAAAAGGAGAGCTTCGTAACCACAATCAGGGGTCAACCGTTCAAGGAAGCAAAGGTTCAATGCGGGTGCATCGGGGTTGATAATTTCTGGGAATGCGTGGCGGACGAACAAACGGCGAAGAATGTGGTTGGATACACGGAAGCCCATGACGCAGCGTACAAGGAGATGGAGAAAACGACGGATGGAAAGGCGTTGATTGAAATGTTGGAGAAGAGGGCGGTGCCTGCGGCTTTGGCGAGGATTCGCGGAGAAGAGCTTCGAGAGGATTCATCGGATAGGAGCGAGTGGACGGTGAAGCCGGGAGTATGACTAACCAATATATTAAAAGAAAATTCACATTTGAGAAGAATATCTCCTTCAGTTCTCACATCTTCTTCAGCGATAAAAAAAAGCTCCCATATCCCTTAATCATATAACATAGCACCTTAGCTGCTGCTGTCTTTACAACGTCACTATGCACTCATTCACAGATAGAAACTGGATACTTTTTACAACGAATCTACTGATCATGGTGAACCTGACATATCTCTCCAGCTGTTTATGAAGATGCAAAAATATGTACGTAAATTTCTGTCGCTAAATTTTAGAAAATACTAATGCATATGTACATAGGAAAGTCATCATGCAGCCATTCCCTTCCCAGTCTCGCCGGTTATATGCATCGCCATAAACATATATACAAAGCCATTACCGGCGTAACCCAACTGTCATTCCACTTACTGGCACTGAGAGTAATAAGGATTGAGAACAACACAAGTGTATGGGCTAACACAGGTGGTGGGTCCCGTGAATCCAGACCCTCCGCACTGAGCCCACTGGGCAGCACCGCCCGTAGAGCCGGTGGTAGTAGTTCGGCTCGTGGTCGTGGTGGTTCGACTCGAGGTAGTTGTAGTTCGCGAAGTCGTAACTGGAGTGGTTGTTCGCGAGGTTGTGGTCACTACGGCTGTGGTTGTTGTTCGGGAAGTGGTTGGGGAAGTGGTGGTGGTTCGGAGGGTGGTAGTGCTAGTAGTAGCAGCCCCGCGGACGGATGGAGCGAAAGACTTCGGGGCATAGGCTGCACTAGTTGGGGTGGCGAGGGATTGAGGGCCTGGGGCGGCTCCAGTCCAGACTGGACCTCCTGGGGGCGTATAGATCTTGATACCTTGGTTGACTTGCCAAAGTTGGATAAGGATCTAGATTTGAGGCATTAGACCTGATATATGACTGAAATCATGTAAAATACGAGAGAAAACTTACACCATCGGCGTCGTTAGGATCATAGTCACCTGGCAAAGAAACACCGCTTGGGTTGGCGCTTCCACCACCAGTAACCCTCAAATGCACACAAGAGGGATAGAACTGAGCTCCGTTGACCGTGCCGGCAACGTGCAATCCCAAGATTTCGTGACGCAAGAGATATTCTCCAGCAGATATGCTGGATGGGATGGTGACCTTCCACCAGGCGCCTTGGCGAGCGAGATAGTCAGAACCCCATGGAGGGTTTTTAGCCGGGTCGTACCCCATTTGGTCAATCTTAAACCATGGGGATCCGGTATCTCCCTTGAAAGAAGCACAGTTCGGAGTGCACTTGGCCATATATGTCATGACGGGGCCAGAGTGGGAGGAACCCCATTGATCCCAGACAAGCGTACTAAACGATTAAGGCATTATAAGTCTAACCACCCCAAATAGTAGCCGGTTGTACAGAAGGTCAGTGGGGCACTTACACAGTGTCACCAGCAGCAACCTCGACGATTCCAACGTTAGCGGGATTGTTTCCACCGTTGTTGCAGGTAATATTTGGACCAGTCATATCGTAAACAGGACCATTGTCGGCAATAGTTCGGTCGTATCTCAACGGGAGAGGGTTGTAGAACGGATCGGAGAAAGGTTCCCACATGCCATAAGTGACACCTTTATAGTCAAGATACCGAAGATACCCGTGAGCGGAGACCGAGCCGCTCAAAGCCGCCAGGGCTAAGGAGAGAGTGGTGACTTTGACCATTATGAAGAATAGATATGCCGGCGAGGATATTGATAAATGTGGAGAGACTGGCTCTGGGGTTGGCTGTCGACAGCTTGCTGCGTGTAGGTAAAAAACAAAAATGAATTAGGACGAGGTGGAGAGTCACCAGCTTTATAAGTAAATCCTTGGGGTGTTTCTATCGATAGCAAACTAGCTGGACCCGGGAATCTCGATCGTGAAATCCGGTAACAGAACCTCATGGTATGGGTCGGGATGGAGTATATTGCTACCCCAGACCGTCACATGGAACGCCAGGTGGGTCTAGTATTCTATGCATACCTAGCCTAACTTCGTTAAAAAGTAACGATTTTATAAAAATATTTAGTCGAACCTAATCGAAAAATGCAGGCTTACCTCGGTGCTTAACCGTCCGAAGGGAGAAATAAACCGGGATCATGTCTGGGCTGATATCCACGGTTCGAGTGTTTCGCAGTGCGACCAGCATACATCAGATGGCGAAATTGCAACATGCAGGCATATCGGGGTAGGGGGATAGGGTATGTATGTCGGGATTTCCATCCTCAGTGAAGAGGACGTAATGTTCAATGGAAAACAGGGCGTCCCAGGAGCCTGAATACCAAAATACTCTTGGCCCTATGGAGAGAGTCAGCCCGTTTGGCTTCGAGAAGCGCTGAAACGGTTACAAGTCAAAAGAAGGTGTTGGGGCGGTTGTCAAGAAAATGGGCAATTGCGTTGTTTGGCCAAGGTGAGCTGTTTCAGATTTGAGTGCTCGTCGGTCCGTCGTGACGGGTGCCGAAGGCTTTGGTGCGTGGCCGGCGCCTGGCGCCTGCATGTTGTGGCCGTGTCCAAACATCACTGGAAGTTACCTCCCTGGGTCCTAAGAGTCCCGCCTGTGTAAAGCTAAACCCAAGAAATTGCGGAGTACTGGTGAATTATGGGGCGAGTCAGTTGAGTTCCTGCCCCGGCCAGGTCGAGATCATATGCATACCCCAGGATCCCAATCTTGTTAACTTATAACATTAGGCCCTGCTAGATCGCTGCATCGAGACCAAGCACGGAAAGGCGAGGAGCGTGCTATGGATACCCAGGTACCGTTTCACCAGAATGCATTCTCAGATTATATATATAGTTTATAATAGGGATCAGGCCTCAATCGAATCTATACAGATAATTATATATTATTATCAGATCAGATATTATATCAAGCAAACGTTATAGCCTCTGTGATCCTTTCTCGATGATCTCACCATCTTGGCAATATAAAGCAAACCAGGGAGCCGAGCCCTGGCTACCTTTCAAGAGAGAGAAATGGTACATAAAGATGCCACCAATCACATACCCCTCATATATGCATATCGATATATCCCGCTAGAAAAGGATATCCTTTTCGAATCCCCAAAACTGAATCTGAATGTGTTGCCGATGCTTTCGAGAAATATTGCTCAGATATATGCTCGATGAGCAAGATAACTATTCTAGTATCAAGTATATCTCTCAAAATAATGAGGGTAACCCCTCCGCTTGAAATGATACTATAGTGGTACCGACGTAGCCGTCAAAAATTCCACATGGCCTTCCCGAAATCCTCGAGGACCTTTAGAAACCACGTTCTATTCGCTGGGGGAAAAAATCGAACAATCATGAGGTCAGCAGCTATCTTACCACTCACCACCCTCGTGGCACTTGTTGCATCCAGGCCCCTCGAGGGTGAGGGTGGTATGGTAATTCAACGAGGAAATGGTGACACCATCCTAGGCATGCACTACGAGCACATCCCCAGCATATTAGAGAAGGGGGAGGCCGAAGACTCCAAAGAATCAAACAAGTCATCCGAATCCTCTATAAACTTAGGAGAGGGCTGCGACCACGGAGAGTCCGACCCAGTTCTCGCCAAAGTTACGCCGAATCCTAGAGAGGAAACCATAATAATTATGGATGCGACACCTACAAGTCCTGAGTTCATCTTGCCTGGGCTAATGGGATTATTTACCCCCCAGCAAGTTTCCCCACCCCCACCGACGCCTGCACAAGAAGCGCTCGAGGCGGTAGAGGCGGTCATCGAGGAACTTAAAGGCAAAGTTCCAGACAATCCGGAGATTGATGTCGAGTAGAATTACCCTTTTGAATTTCCATGGCGTCGCACCTCCACCGAAAAATCTAGCTAACTTTGGTTGATTAATCATAGCATTCAAGTGAACTATGACGAAGGCAGTGGAGATCCCAACTTACCAGATCTTATATCCATGATGGAGCCAGCCATCCCGAATCTTGCACCTGATAATTTTATGAAAATTGTTATCACGCCATAGGTCGGAAGGTTAACTACTTTATTTTGCTGAAAGAATCAAAATGTTAAACTTGAACAGCCTAATGCGACACGGCTCAGGATGGTAGATACGCCTTATATTTGTAACGCTTATAATAATTGTAGCCATGATACTAGATATACAACGTTGAAGGAAAAGCAATGCTCAGTTCTAAATAGATCCAAAAGAAAATGTGTCGTAAAGTAAATAATATTATAATTCGTAAATTTACTTTTCCGATCGCAAATGCAATATTCGATTCCGTCGTCGAGTGGTCCAGAGTTCGAATTCCATCCGCAACGATCCATGGCTATTTACCGTCTGAAAGAGGCGACTTACCATGATCGGTAGCTGAGCTAACTTAATCAAGCATCAACACATAACTATAGTTGGCAGCGAAACCGTTAATTACGTTAAATGATCATAAGAGCACCTTAATAAGCACGGATTTATACTCCCGTATCTTGAGGCACTTGCTTAATCAGTTATAATATAAACTCGAATATTCAGAGTATATAACCTTCTCGACTGCTATATAGTATCCGATCTCGCGCGACCTACCCAATTCACATCTATTAGCGTGGTGCTCCCGCTCCGTCACGCTAATCGCTCCGTAGACCCACTATTCATTCCCTTACCTTTGTACCCCCAGCCATTTTGGTTTCACAACCTTAAGACATTCCAAACTCCTTGCCTCTGGCCTGGCCTGGCCGGCCGGCGGCCAGGAAGATAAACAAGAATCTCGACCCAAATGATATGATACTCTCGGGACTAGTGCCTTCCGAGAAATAAAGAAAGAACCCTCGTGTTCGTAACGTAACCCACGATGCCTTCCTTTTCGTCTTCACCAATTCCTCCATATTTTTCACCTTAATGTGTTCCTAAGCCATATCGACACGTTCTTTCGTCCGTCGAGCTGCAAAGAACTAGAACTCAAGATATCTGGACGCTGCAAGGAACCGTCGCAAGCCAATTTTCCATACCATGTCCGCCAAGGACACCCCTTCCAAGGCTCAACTCATAACTCCTGGGCAAACAACACCAACCTACACCGACGGCGGCTGGTTCAGCATCAAAGCCGCCCCGGTAACAATAAACGGGACCAAAGACCAAATAATCCGCACCCTGCTCCATTTCAACGCCTACCATGCCTGGAACAACTTTATCCCCGCTGTCTCCGACATTAATCACCCGACTTACGTATCCCCGAGTGGGCAGAGCGCAGCAGGGACAGAAAATGCAGACTCGAACGAAGAACCTCCCGCGAAACCGTCGGATTTAGGAGAGGTCGGGACGGTGTTTACATTCCACGCGAGAATGTTTTCTAGCCTGCCATTCCTAAAGTTTAAATCCACGGAGAAAGTTACGGTGATAGATCGAGAGAATGGAGTGGTGGCGTGGATGGCTGTCGCAACGCCTGGTGAGCGGGTGCATATAATCAAAGAAGATGAATATGGGGCTTGCAAATACGAATGCTACGAAACGTTCAGGTTTGAGACCAAGACATTTTTTGTGAGGTGGTTGTTTGGGTGGGCACTGAGGATGAGATTTGACGAGTGGGGGGAGGATCTAAAGAAGGCGGTTGAGGGGCAGAATTGGTAGAAACCTCATCTACAGCAAATATTTAAATGTGGTGGAGATGTAGGCTATAGGTTGTCTTGCTCATTTAGTGGATTTTCTTTAAAGCTCTTTTAAATCTCCAATTTACATACTAATTTTTGCTGGGAGCCTGCAGTTTTTAGTTTTTCTAGTTGGAATGATATCTTAAAATGGTACGCAATGGTATTTCCAGATTATAGGTTCAGAAGACTCCGTTTACCTAGTATACATGGGCTGGAGCGAGAATATTTCTAGAAGATATCCTTCCTGTAGCCTCTCTTTGTCTTAGTAGTGCTGGCGGATTAAACCCAGCTTTAAGGCCACCAGAACCGGGTAAGATATCCAATGCAGGATTCTCCGAAGCTCAGGAGCATACTGGATCTATAGTGAAGACACCTAAGCCTACAATTTCACGATTCGGAAAAATGCATTCAAACCCTAACAATGAGTACCTAGACTTCATCATTTTAAAAAGAAATCCGGGGTTGAAGGAAGGTACCAGGGTTCATATAACCGACGGAGAAGCGACACAAACACTCCCACGGGTTCCGCGATAGCATTCCCCGTACATTTACATTTAGATGATAACTTGATAACAATCATAGCTAAAAAAAATCATTCATGTCTAATCTTTGCGTAATGAGAATGCATATCTTACATCGCTGTGGGTACTCGCTAGGGTATACTCTGGAACTGAGTTCCGAAATGCAATGCTCAACAAAAAAATCTGCTCGATGATCAATGCACAATACAATGCCATACCATGCCATCAGCTTGGAAACTGAAATCCACCCGATTCGTGCCACCTCACACCTCCTATCAAGGGCGTCCTCTCGGTCGCTGGCTCCCTCGGACTTCTCCTACTGTTGCTGCTGCCGGGGGTATTGGCCCCACTATTACTACCACTCCTAATCGAACCACTGTCAACTGAAATGTTCCTTGCCATCGCTGCCTTCCCGCCCTGCCACAGCAGCCAAATTACCAGAACATCCTCAACACCCACGATGATGTAATTCCAATATACCTCGGCGCCGAAAATCCACATCACTGGCAAGAAAAAATTGATGTTGGTGTACAAACGCATTCCGAACCATGTCGTCCAGACGGCAGCCAACACGAACCACCTAACCAAGCTGGTGGATAAGTACACCAGCTCCAAGCTATTCTCAGGCTTCGCATGCTTGCTGCTCCCGTTCACACGCCCTCTAACTTGCAGATCCCCAATCCGCCTTTGAGACGCCAACCTCCAAGAAAGTCTCATCTGCGGAATCCCCTGCACGACAGCCAGCATTGATGTCAAGATGTTCAACCCGAACGACCACCCTTCCAGCGTCATCCAGTAAAACTCGTTCGTCGGGAATACGGGGATAATGTAGAAGAGGCCCACCGGGATCAGCACTACGGAAGAACCGATGCATAGGGTGAGAATGAAGCCTCGGCCTGGCGTCCAAGGCTGATGAGTGGCGAATGAAGATGATAGTCGAATCACCCCTGTGGCGGATGAAAGTAGACGTGGCTTTGGATCAGAGTGGTGGAAGAGAAAGACGATCATGCTATGCCATCAGCGAATCGCCTTTAGTCAGCTTACACCGATACACGTGCATCTACCCCAAGCCCAAGGACAACGAGGCGAACTCTAGAAGGTTAAGTCGACTTACCTAACCCCGTTGCAAAACCACACCAAACCCGCCTGCACCACAACCAACATTGTCAACATGCAAGCCGACACTGTCATCTCACGCTTGTCACAACACTCCGTCGCAGCAAAAGTGTAAGGCAGCGTAAGAGCACTCCCAAAGTTCACTGCGCAGAACAGGAACCGCAACAGCGCTGCCGTCGGCGAAATGCCCCTTGTCGATCCCGTCTGGAAGATCCGAATACATTGTAGAATATCGGGGAGAGGTATAACTATAAAAGCAAGTCTATAGGCACATTAGTTTGTAAGTACTCGCTCCTCGAAATGAGAGCCAAGAATATGCAATGAAAGGGCAGCCATACAATTGAACTACAAGGAGAAGGGTATCCGGTTTGATCTGATCGCACAGATCATGCGTGCTGTAGTACATTGCGACCGTGCAGACCAGCTGTCTGCGGTCGATATACGTATTTGCGCCTCCAAAGGGTCGCTAACCCGTCCAGCAGAGAAAAGGTGTTGATTGTTGTAGGAGCGTGGCGTTTCCACCCCTTACCGTCTTTCTTTCCCGCTAGCAATGCTGCAATCCGCTTACTCGAGTTTGGAAAAGCCGTCAGGATCCAGAGGTCGACTTGCTAGCTGAACCGTGAAAATGGCCTCCAAAAGTAGGTAAAAACCGAGGGAGAAGCGGAGAAAGATACCACAGACCCTGACGATTGAGGGCCACACGCACACGTAGCAGCAATAGCGAAAAGGGTAAGCCTGGCAAAAGTGTCGCAAATTGGCGTGGGTATGGTATCGCAGCCCCCATCGCATGCATGCACATGGATCACGTGAGGGCAGCCCGTGCAGATGGATCCTTACGGTCTTGGCTTCAGGCAATGTGCTCAACGCAGGCCTTTTCCCCTTCTGTCTGCGTTGCATGCAATTGATCACCTGATATCAGGTGATCAGGCCGACTGTACATTTAGATGCGAGCCGCGAGGGAAGCGAGAACAATACGGCTCTCTTGAGCGGCCTACTAACTATTTCGGCATGACCAAACTAGTTGTCTTGGCTGCATTTGACGGGAAAACAAACACTCTCGGGTGTAACATACCCTGCTCGTGGACTGCTTTAGCCATGAATTCGAATAGCTAATGCTATATTCTTTTGCTAGCGCTCGCTAGCAAAATTAAGCTAATTAAGTTAAAATAGAGATTATATTGACATCTACGCATGCTTATATATTTTCTCGTAAACCCGACGTTCGAGCATCATATATACATCAGTCTTTGTATACACGATGAGATGTATACAAATACGAGATTCCATCACGTGACGCCCGCATAGCTGGCTGCTGCATGCTGTAGAGATTGCAATCGCAATTGTGCATACTGCGCTCCTGCAACAATCTATGAAAAATACTCAAACTGGCCGTTGCCGTGCATAGGCCCATCGATATCAATATTGTCCACGTCGTCACTCGCCCTCTCAACCAAGCGTCTGGTCCTAGGATGGGTGATGCTGTCCGAAAAAGTCAAAGCCTTCCCAAAGTCATCCTTGCCTATCAACCATTTCAGGCAGGTGTACCTGTACTCGATACCCCTGCCGGCTAATATCCTCTTTGTAATCTTGAACCCGATGAACCGCAACATGCTGGTAGGGGCGATCATGATGATTAACTTTAACTTTGGTAAATATTGAGGAGATATGGCGCGGAACAGCTTGTTGACCGTTATAAACTTGTTCCAGAACGGCGGCGTTGGAGTGTCAAATATCGTAAGCTCTTCGAGGGATGCAGGCAACCAGTCGTTAGGCCCTTCTCTTTGCTCGTCGAAAGTGGTTATGAATATATCGTTCCCCAACTCTAGCCTCCTCAGGTTTGTAAATCTTGGGAACAATTTGTGCGAAAACGCCTCGTCAAGATCCGTAGTTAGATCCACCAGGTCGTTCAGTCGACTCGCGAGGCCGTTCTCAAAGGTAGCTTGATCCGATTCTTCTAGAAAACCGAGAGCCATTGTGAACGTATGGAGTGACTTTGGAGCAGCGAGGAGCTTCTCGAAGGGTATCCTGCCCGGATGGAAATTTACGAGGAAAATCTTAGTGAAGTTGAGCGTCTTGGGAGCTGGGGCTAGAGAATCGCCCTGATCGATATCGTCTACATCGACGCCGCCACCTCGATCCGCTTCTCCCTCCACCTCTCCTGCTACGCCCTCCACGCCGTCATCCTCGGCCTGCCATTCATCCTCATCCACAGAGTCAGAATCCACACTCTCCCAATCGTCACCTTCCTCCTCATCGTCATCATCATCCTCATCTTCCTCATCCTCCTCGTTATTCCGAAGCTTACCACTCACCATCCTCCGAAAATCTCTATACTCCACCTTCTTCCTCCCTATATCCTCGGTTCTAAACTCCTCCAACCCTTCAAACTTTAACAGCTCCCATATGGTCCCCGACCACGGCCGTACGCAGTCCCCCGTAAGCCTGTAATACAACTTTTTCAAAGTTTTGCGACATTTTGGCGGAGAAGCCCTCAACGCCTGTTCCATAAACTTTGAAGAAATCTTACAAGGCTGCCCCGTTCCCAAACTCATAACCGCCAGCTGCAGATCTACCAAATTTGGCAGCAGATACAAAAGGAGAGTAAGAACCATATCCGGTTTACCATCCTCCACCGCCCGCAGCATGCTCGGCTTATCGAGCCCCACCGAAACCGCAATATCCTTGAGTTTGCTCTTATGCGCTTCTATCTCCTCCTCCTTCATCACCGCAAACATTGTCTCCGACCAGACACTCCTCCCGCTCCAAGGTCCAAGCTGAAATGTTGTGACCACCTCCCCTCTGATCGGGTAATCCCTAATGATCTCCAAAAGGGTAACTGCCTTGGCCATCGAGACCTTTTGCCTCCCGAGCCCCACCTTCAGCTCGGCATGGTATATGGAGTAAGACACCTCCCGAAGGGCGCGGCATGTCTGCATCAGCGGACCCAGATACTGGGGAACCTCTATAGGTCCCCCGATGGAGGGATTGACGATGGTAAGGGCGGGATGGGGTTTATCATCGATGGGTTGGAGGGAAACGATTTTACAGATGTCGAGTAGGATTTCGGTTGGGAGGGTGAGAAGAGGGGGGAGGGGGTTGGGAGGAGGGGTCATTGTTCACTCTTTTTTTGTTTTTCTTCTTTTTGAGAGGTAGCGATAGTTTTTTGTCGCGCGGTGGCGATTTCCAGAGAGGGAAGTGAAGGATCGAAACGGGTTATTTTTGCTGGTGTGATGGCGGGTAAGCTTGTTTCTATTATAGGAGTGTGCCACGATGTATTAATGGGAGGCGAATATATTTCCGCTAAATTCATCCGTCCATTTTAAATTGAGGTGCACATTTACCCCATTCGGCGGAGGGGGAAATAAGATCACGAGATTGCGATCCCTTGGTGTTTTTGCGTTTCTAGCTAGCCTGAGGGGCCAAGCCTAACGTTGTATCCACATGGGAGGTCGGTCGCGGCCGGCGAGCGAAGCTGCGAGAATGGATGGTTAAACGGCTGTTTAACGGCTGTTGTACACTATTTCTGAAGCGAGAGACAGTTTAACGTTAAGCCGCTGGTCTCACCCAAACTATTGTTTTCGCCACACCTTCTAGGAACGACACCGCCACGCAGAAAGACTGCCTGGTGCTGCTCGCCGAAAGTCGAAAAGAAAGTGTGGCGGAGCAGATTCAGCCCAGCCTAACGTTACGCAATCTCCAGCGACCTCATCTAGAGAGCCTCACCTTCCCTTTCCCCCCTCCTTCGAAACGTGGCCGAACCAGGCCCGACACCACACTCACATATCCCGGATAATCACGAATGTCAGAAAAAGGAACAAAAGGGTATTGAAGAGAATAAGGCGGGCATGTTCAGTACAAATAGAACGATTATTAAATATACCTTTTTCATTAGTTTAGATTCTTTTGCTTTTTCTCTCTTCTTCTCTCTTCTTTTCTCCATGCTCGTATTATTCATTCTTTTTCTTTTTCTTTCACTTGTTCTCATAATATACTTTTAACTCCTGCTTCCCCAACAGAGGAAGCAGCTAATATTAGGATAAAAATCCTGCGAAAATATGTCGTACGCCAGGCATACATTTACGTTTTGGCGTCACGTTGAAGATTATGAGAAGGAGAAATTTACGCTTGGGCCACGTGAATATAATTGTTAATCCGAATAATTGGAGAGATTTCATTTGGCTTCAAAAAGGTCTTTTTTTATATATTAATTTTGTTTTTCTTTTTTTCCCAAAATACGAAAAGAAGAAAGGTCAACCTTTTTTTTGGTTTTTTTCTTTTCTTTCCTAGCTACATACATGACTTCGGGGGATTTCTGAAAAAACTTGTGCCGTCAAAAAAAGCCGAGCAAGAAACATTGTAACTTTGGTGACTTGTGAAACCGAGCGAGAAGGGAAAAAAAAGAAAAGAAAGAAAGAAAAACGCAAAGACGACGATGCCAATCAATTGTATAGTGTATGATGGTGATATCTTTGGTAGAAGGAAAAGAAATTATTAGTTGATGCAGGAGAAGGAAAACAGAAAAAAGAAAAGAAAGAGCCCAGTCCCAGAGAGTAGAGTAAGATCAAGCAGAAAAGCATTACCCGGCTATAAACGTGCTAAATTGTCAAGAAAACACCGAAAGAGAGAGAGAATAAGGGAAAAAGGAAGTATGAAATCAAACATGCTTTTGGTGTCATAAAAGGTCCAAATCGATAACAGAGGCAGAAAAAGAAGAAAAAAGGAAAAAAAATGATATAGTTCCGGTCATCCCGACACGGCGAAATCATAGGATAGCTGAGTCAAATCGACGTCGATAGAGGGCGGGGAGGAAAGACAGAGAGAGGAAACATGAAACTCGAAAAGCATCAAACACTAGCTTGCAAGAGGAAAAAAAAAAAAAAAAAAAAAATATTCAGCTTCAACGAGAAAGCAAGAAAAAAGAAAAGAAACAGTAAGTAGGTGGTAGCGGATACAATCACGCATAGGGATCTTTCCTCCCCCTCTTTCGAGAACGAAAAAGAAAAATAAAGAGCAAAAAGAAATAAGGAAGACATGGTAATATTTAATGAAAAGGTCGAGAGAGGCGGTCCAAGAGGATCCATAGCCATGGGCGTTGCAAACGCACGATGAGAAAGAAGAAAAAGAGGCTTGAAGACCAAGAAAAAGAAAAAAAGAAAAGAAGAAAAAGGAATCGCAACAGGTCGAATCAGGAAATGCGGGACGCCAGGATAACGGCACAGCCAATGACATGTCATGCTGAGTGGAGAGGAGGAAGGAGACCCGCCAGCGAAACGCATGTTCGCTCGCCCACTTTTTTTTTTTTTTTTTCCCTCTTCCCCTTCCTCTGGTCTGGCAACCATCCCCAAGAAAAATGAATGGTCGCCCATCCTAACAGGAGAGGACCTTTTGTGTTGCTCGACCGTTCCAACGTCACCCCATCCCATACATGCTAGAAAAACAGAATATCGTGAAATCATACAAAAGTTACAAGAAAAAAAGAATCCCCCATGAAAATGTAAGAACATATATAAGGAAATCGTGAAGGGGAAATATGGGCGGATTTAGGAAAGTATAATGTATTTGTCTACTGTCGGTTGACCTCCATCTTCAATCCGTGGATTTTTCTCATGTGAACGGCCAAATTGTCCCTCCTCCTCTTGATAACCGTTGGGCAGCCGTCAATCGGGCATGGAAACTCCTTTGTTACTTCGGTGGCTGACGACGACGATGTTCTCTCGCAGGCACGGCTGTTGACGTGTCTAGTCTTGTTCGTCTTGAATGTGAAGACGGCATTGCATTTGTGGCAGGTGAAGATGCCTTGCTTGCCTCCAGTAGGGGAGGATGGTGTGGGAGATGGCGGCAAGGCGGCGGTGATGACTTGCGAGCGACGACGAGAGCTGGTCGACTGCCTTCGGGTCCTGGGGGCGGCAGGAGGAACAAAAGTGGAGAAAGTGTTCGTAGGAGGGGAATATGGTGAGGAAAGGGTGGAGGGGGGGGTTGGGTAGCCATTCTCTCCATCGAGGAAAGAAGGATTCATATAGTTACCAATGCAAGCTTGGCCTGGTCTAGCATTGGGGTAGGTTGGAGGAAGGGGATCGCAAAGGCCCAGGATTTCGCTCTCACGGACGGTGGTGTTTTGCGGGAAGATGAATCCCATATCGCAGACCTCATCAATTTCAGCAGCCATGGCGTCGGGGGCCTCAGTAGCACTAGGGAACAAGCTGAAATCGTCTCCTGGGAAAAACATGTCATCCGAAGGGTGGGCGAAGCTAGCAAAGTCGCTGTTAGGTGGATAGAGTGTAAAGTCATCCTCGAAGGAAGAAGAGGAGAAAGAGTACTCCATATCGTGAGACATTGTGCTGAGAGGCGTGAAAAGCTTCAAAGGCTGAAAAAAAGTATGTATAGATATATATATATATATATATATATATAATGACTTCCTTGGTAATAGGTCTGTAGACGCTGGCTACTGGAAAGTCCTCAGTAGTGATTACGGCTGTGTGTGAGTATTAAGCTGATAGGGACTCTCCTGGGGGGTCCGGTTGCTAATATACCTCAACAATGACAAGCGCTATCAGTCTACGGAGACAACAAAGGAAAAAAACATCAAACACTGCTATTCAGAAGAAAAAGTCATACCACTGGGGCAATGATGGTCTTTCTGGTGAGGAGTGCTGAGAAATAACCCAAAAGTGGGGAATTGGTGGAAGATAGGCGACAATGGGGGGGTGCGCGATGCTTCACCACAAGTCTTTGGCTGAGAGGGGACCTTAGGTATGGGCGAGGAGGGTACCCACAATGATATGGCGGCGACGAGACCGAAAGGTGGTGGGAAAGTTGGTTTCCTGGTGCGAAAGGGTTGCGGCGTTTGTGTTTGGACCGGATTTGGGCGCTGAGAGGTCAATCTGGGATGCCGGTAAGGAGGCCGTGGATTTCTGTCAAGAATTGATAGAGGATGAAGGAGTGATGGGTAGAGGTCAGAGAGGGAGGTGCGGTTGATATATGGGTTTCGATAGTGGACCTTCAAGCCACACAACACTTTCAGTGACAGGGTCTCTTGTGGCTAGTGGATTTCCTCTTTGGGAACAAGAAGGATCCAGGCCGTCAGCGCCACGCGATTAAGCCAATCAGACGAGGGGTCTGAGCAAAGTATGATGGAAGGGAGTCTTTTTCCCTTGTAATACTATTGCAAAGGAAGAAGTGAATGTGAAAAAAAAGGAAGGGGTGAATTTTCCCTCCCAAGGCAGAATCTGGACACACAAGAGTAGGAAAGAAATGCCCAAATGCTAAGGGTTTCTTAACAGTAGAAGAAAGATGAAGGGGGAAAAAGTCGGTTTTAGTAGGTATCGGCTGGATTGCAGTCGATTGTTTGACGGAGAAAAGGGCAACTCGCTCGCTCGCTTCTTCTCTTTCAATTAGTGTTGGTCAAGTAGAGCAGCACCGCAGCAGTAGGTATGAAGGCTCTGAATTTCGTCCTTTTTTTTTTTTTCCTCGCAGGGACAGTGGAGACTTGAGGTGCGGGTCTTGAAATTAAATGGGGTGAGAAGAAGAAGAAGAGGGATCTTTAAATTGTAACCGTTTCTAATCCGAAGTGCGGTAATAGGGAAATGGTTTGAATGGTGGGAGGCCACTGGGGCTTATATATATTGTTCTCTGACTGTATGATGTGGTGCAGTGTGGTGGTGTGGTGCCGGAGGGTGTGGTTGTGTCTGTCTGTCCGAGGGTGGGTGGGTGTGCGTGCGTGTGTGTCTTTCCAGGTCCAAACGTGGTGTTTGGTGTAAAGAGAGGTTGCTTTAATTTAGGATTGGAAAAGCAGTATGACCACAGTTATCGAAACCGCTGTTTCCCTCCGAACTTACAAGAGAGAGCAGAAGAAAGAGGGAGGGTTTATGAGCGGGTGATATCTCAGAAGACACAGACCCGGATTTTTAAAAAGATTTCGTCCTCTGCGGTGAGAGCTCGAGAGGGAAAAAAAGAGAAGAGAGAAAAGTAGAATTTGAGTAATATTTATGCGTCGCCGCCTTTTTCTGGTATTCCTCCTGGATAGATTTTTTTTTTGTTTTTTGTTTTTTGGGAGATGTCTATGCAGGGAAGAGAAAGAACCGATAGCTGTTCGGATGCAAATGCAGGCAAGCAGGCAAACTATAGCAGTCCAGATTTTTTCTTGTTGTACCGCCTTTTGAGTGGTCCAAAAAAGTTGGTCCCTCAAGTGGCAGAGGGAGAGGAGGAGAGAGAGGGTGGGTTAAATGAGAAAACACCCCACCAAAGAGGGATGAGAACAGGCAGATTTCCTGGCGTCCGGCCGTGGAGGGGCACCGCAACCACTGAGTAGCTATAGTTTCTTTGATTGGGTGGCAGTGACTTTGAAGAGAACGACTACCTGTAAGAAAAGAAGAAAAACGATAGACGGGATCTTATGTTAGCTTTCTTTCTCTGGGCTTCTATTAACTTGTATAGGCAGACAATGATATCAATAGCTTTAATACGAAGGAAAAACAAAATATGAAAAAAAGTCAGATCAAGATCAACTAGCACAAATACATCTAGAAGAAGAAATGCGTGCGAAAGAAAAAAAAAAAGAGCAGTATAGAGACGACAGCAATTTATGTCTGTGTGCAGGTGCCAGCTGTCGCCCATCAACGTTTGCTGTTTGCCCCGTATGTAGGATGAAGCGGTTTCGTTACCAACGTTGCAAGACGGGTAAGGAAAAAAAAAAAAAAAA
>LDUD01000012.1:130096-157494 GCA_012184295.1 Dactylella cylindrospora
ACTCAACGAACGGTAAAGATTCACGAGAATAGAAGTTACGGCATAAAAAATCAGATCAAAATAGACTGTAATTCACACATGCACGTCGAAAAAGCAGTGAGGGGTTAGAGAAGGCCTACCTGGCGAAGCGATTCTCGGGGGATTGAGAAGTTCTGCGTCGTCTCCGACTATGATTTTGCTGGCAGGATCCAAACGCGGATTCGCCAAACTTAGGCTTTCCTAAAATTTCGCGATCCTAATGCGCAGAAATTTGGAGATGTAACGATGAGAAAAAAGACTAAGGATAGCAATAGAAAAAGCGGGGTTTCTTTAGAGAGACAAGGACGATGAGATGAGGCCTTCGGAGTGTAAAAAAAAGGTCTTCCTAAGGCAAAGATGAGATGATGTTTATAAATTGGCGAGTAAAACCAAAAGTAGGCCTTCGCTGCCAAATTTATACTTTTCCCGCGAATGGATAAGGGGAAACACCAGCTCCCCTTACTAAGGCCTGCCCACCTGGGGTGAGTCAACCTTACAAAGGTTGCTGCAAGGCAGCCCTTCATTTTTTTTTTTTTTTTTTTTCATGCCTGCAGTGGATGACAAAAGTTCATTTGCAACTGGCTGAAAGTGGTAGTATTGGAGTTCTACAAACGGGTTTGTGATCACGTTCTTGTACCACCTCGCGCTGCGTTGAGGTGAGGTTGCTGAGGCTCCTTCTCACCACCTGGGGTTTCCCCTCTCTCCCTGCGAGGAGAAGCAGCATGCAGCATCCATCTCCGTCACCAACGAGGCTCTTTTACTTTTTATAACTCTTCGGATCTTGTCTTATTTTCTGTGAACCCTCGGGTGCGAAAGAAATCTTAAAATACTATTCTCAATCATGCGATTGCCTCGCAATGGTTGAAGAGAATTTACTTTTTTTTTCCCCTTTTCAAAATGAACTGTTACAACTTTGCTAGCTAATTAATTTTTATTCACAGCCAGGTATCCTACGGGGGATATTTTCAGAAATCTTAAGACAAAAATCTGGTGGTATATTTGGTATCGTCGATACCGAAAAAAACTACGAGGGAATACCGAACAACATCTGGAACCAGCCAATTGGCGGCCATTGTTGAGAGAAAACAAGCCTGCAAACACCTCGAGAAAAGTACCATTCATTCTCTCCCTTCCAAAGCAGCCCAAAAATAGCGCATGTGGGGAAGGTCATGTGATCTATCAAAAGGATCCAGCTCAATTTCAAACCGTTGACAAACTCCCCCCACAACCACCGTAACAGCGAGTTGTTCTTTTTCTGTCTGTTGAGAGACGAATTGACTAGACGAGACGTGGGGAGGGAGGGAAAGCCCCCTGCTATCCCCCTTCGCCCTGTGCGAAGGCGGGAAATTTCTTTCTTCTGACAAATAAGAATAGGAGAAAAAAGTGCAATTGCCTAGTTCCGTCGAGGAGACAGGGCCTCTGCGTTTTTTCAGCTCGCGGAGCCATCGATTGAATGGCCTGAAGGGCAAACCTCCGCAGAAACATCCCAAAGGTCTCGTTCCGGGTCCGTTTCACTTTCGTGTTACAAAAAAGAATAAAATAAGATAAAAACCTGATTTTCGAATCACAAACGATGATACGATTGCTGCATATGCTCGACCGAACGCTTTACAACGGACGAAGGAAGGAGGAAGCAATGAGTTGTACCCTACGAACCTTGTATGTTACCTTGGGATATGCCGCTAGTGGAGCTTCCGAAGGTTAGCAAGAGCGGTCCGCAGCAGAAGATGACTCTTTTTCAAGAAAGTAATTCTCCTTGATGACTTGGCGAGTTACTAGACTGGGCTGATTTGGGCTATATTATTGATCTGTTGGCTCGTGGTACATCGACGTCTATGGTCGGACATCGCGAAAGCTATGGCGAGGGTAACTTGAGAGGTTTTTATCCGCAAACACCCCTGTCCGCGTTCTGGCCTGCAGGGGCCACAAGTCCGCAGGCTGAGAAAGACCATTGGATTCGCTGGCTTTCCTCTTGTTGCTATGAGTGGACGCCGTTAGATCGAAAAATCTTCTCTAGTGGACATTCGTAGACGCTTGAGGCTTGGATTTCTAGTGGTGCTGCAGCCATGTCGCGCATATGCATAGGGCCTTTTCACTCAACGGGGCGATGCAGGAGCTCATATTCTCCAGTGATCGAAGTTTGAGTATACTAATCACCAGTAATTTCCCCGCGACTGATTCCGACAAAATTAATTGTTAATGGATTTTTTTTTTTTTTTGGGATCCAGCATATCTTTGTCCGGATAGGTTGGACCAATGGTTTGTTTGTCAGATGTGCTGAAAGTTTGCGACGAAGAAATCTGGCGTGCGTATGCAAGTTTGCATCATTTCCGACGGGATCAATTGGACATTCTCATGATTGTGAGAATCTAAGCCGCGTGGGAAAGAGGAGAAGGGAGAAAAAAAAAAAAAAAAAAAAAAGACAAGCTGCATCAAATGATTCATTCGGAACTTACCAGCTTCCCTATGCCATCAGCAGGAGTGAGGAAAGAGAAAACATTATGATGGAATCCTAATTGGAGGCTCCCGTTCCGCTTAGTTTGTAAGTCAATACGAAGTTCTCTACGTCGATGCCTACGCAAATGTCAACCCGGCTTGTTCCCGCTGGTCAGCAGGTAAAACCACGTCAGTTTGTTCTCTTCGCAACGCAACAACAATAGCAATAGCAATAGCAATAGCAATCGCAATAGCGGTCGCAGCAGTAATCCTACTTGGGATCCTAAACCCGCACCCGTTCCGTGTCGAGCCAGCCAGCCAGCCAGCCCGTCCGTCCCGGCCTTGTCAGGCCAGTCTTAACCTACCAAGCCAGCCAGTGCTCAAAGCAATAGGAACCATGTCGCTCTTGACCACACCAGCTACTCGCACGGGATTGCTCTCGTCTGTCGTGTCTTCCCATCACTATCACCCTCTTCACGTCTCCCACTATACTTCTCCTTCTCTCTTCAGCCACCGCCACCCCCGTCCCTCCACCACATCTCTCCTGCCCCGCATTCGCTACGCCCTCAAGTCGTTTCTCTCAACACCCTTGTTTCATAGGCTCATACTGCTTCTCATCATTCTCGACACTCTCATTGTCCTTTCTGTCCTGCTCTTAAACCTCTTCATATGCGAGCTTTCCCACCCTTCCTCCCCTCCAGGTTCTCCAGGCAACATTCCGGGCTCTAACGATCCGAAGGTTATCGGCCGCCTGAAGACTGCATTGGATGTCCTGCAAGAGTCCAGTTTCGCTTTGAGTTGCTTGTTTCTCGCGGAGCTTCTGGCCACACTGGTTGGGTTCGGGCTGGGATATCTTAGACGATGGATACACGCTATCGATGCTGGGGTGATTACCGCTGGATTCGTGGTGGACGTCGTACTGAAACAAGGGGTCATTGAAGAAGTAGCTGGATTAATTGTAGTTCTAAGGTACGTGAGTGTCTATGACATGTTAATATGACCGTTTCCTCAATTCCAAGTCCGATCCCGTCCCTTCTATGCTCCTCGCCGGCCTATCTACCCTCATCCCGTCCCCGATGAGATTGTTGAAACCTTCATTGCACCCTGCATATGCACCTCCCATCTACCGTCTACCCAATAGAACGATGCCCCCCAGCGTGTGCACCCATTTCTAGCCGCTTCCTCTCACATAAGGTCTCACCCTTGCAAATCGACTGAAAGAAGAACAGGCTTTGGCGTCTCATTAAAATCGCGGAAGAATGTGTTGTCGAGGCTTATCAGGAGTCCGAGGAGGAAATGGGCGCTCTGCAAGCTAGGGTGGAGCAACTAGAAAAGGAGAATACGGATTTGCGGGCGGAACCCGCTGCGTCCGCGTCCGCCTGCTAGAGGGTACACCGTGCAGTGCTATAGGGTACAAAGGACAAAAGGTAAAATGCTTGTTGCATATTCAGTAGGGTCTAGAATGAAGGTCTAGAGGGGGATGTGGTTCTCATTTTATAACAATAGGCGGACACACCTTTTTTGGTATATCACATTTGGGAAGGCTAAAATCCTGCCTCTTGCCTTTGCTCTTGCCCCAATCACCAAAAGGTTTCCGAGGATTTTTTTTTTTTTTTTGGTTGCTTTACGACTTTTGGGATTTTCCCCTAAAGGAACAAAAGAAAGCACCCGGCAGGATGCGCATGCGTGCATCATGGGCATAGGTGGGGTGTGGAACCACGCCAACAATGTAAGGTTGTGAACACGGATGTTTACGACACTCAATTGGACAATCAAAGAGGATCTAACTGATCTGAAGCCTTGTTCACGGCTGTGTTTCTAAGACTTGAGCCCAAATGATCCCGTAATCTAAGCACTTTTGGTTCACGATGTGCAGGAAAGCTAGAGCAAGAATGTCTTGACGTATGCAGTGGCCTCCGAGGGTTCATCCGCGTTGGAAGGCACAGTTTCCCAAAAAGTCGGATGTTCGCATAGACCTGCATATGCAAATGGGAGTCATAGCAAGGATTCACATAGAAAAATGTATGTAGAAGGGGAAAAAAAAGGTGTGCGAGTTTATAGTCTTCGACACGGTGCTCGTGCTGAACTGGATGTGGGCACTTGCTGGCTGCGGGTGGAGCGTGCTGATTCTGGATCCTTACGAAGCGAGGAGGTGTGCCGGAACATTTGCATGGCCCAACCAGCGGTAAATGTATGCCCCAACCCAGAAAAATTAATTACCCAATTCTACAACCTACACACCATGCTATAGGGTAACAGATATATTGACATCATCGGTCCTGCGTAGATAGTAATATTAATAAGGGAAAAAAAAAAAAAAAAAAAAAGCGGTTTATATTCAACATCTAGATATTCAATTCATATAGGAGGAAAGGAAAACTCCACACGGGAGACATCCCTACTCACCGCCTCATCAATCACTTCATGGTCCTACCCAAAAGCTGAACTGCCCTGACTCACCTCCCTTGCCTTTCACTCGCATCCACCTCATCTACTCAAAGGAGACATGCACAAGATCATGGGATAATTTCCCTCCCCTAACCCCGCTACCCGTCATCCAAAATCCCCCAAACTAACGGACTAGACAAGGCTCGCCTCCGACTACCGTGGACGGCATAAATTCCTCATCGTAACGACCCCATCTTCAAAAATACAAAAGTGGCTGCATGCATACGGAAGGAAGGGAATCCACGCGTAATCAGCAAATGAGGAACATAAAAACAACGGCATCAGCGAACAGGTTAACAAAAGGCATATATGCATAAACAATGCACACGCACGCCAGATGGAAGCAGTATCCTGGGATGGGCAGCTAGTTAAGATCCACTCGTTTGATTCTTTCCAGAGCTCGAAGGCTATCGCGGATTTCTTTTTTTTTTTTTTTTATTTTTTATTTTCTTTTGATGTTTGTTCAGGTGGAGACCTCTCGATAGAAGGCCACGTTGGCATCTAGACGAAAATGTAACTTTCAGCTTCTTTATTTTACTGCTCCACAAGGGAATCCTGAGTTTATCGTTTTCAAAATTTGTTATTTATAGACTTGATGTTCTAGGATATCACGATATCGCAATACTGGGTGGCGGTTTCCAGGGAATCCTAGGGGTAGGCCTTGTTATCTAACCTGGGATATTTCGGCTACATCGCCTTCACGATGCGCACATATTTCAAACTACGGCAGGATCTAGACGAAATTTTTTTACGACATCTAAACTGCCTTGAAGGTTCTCTGATAGCTCTTCGACCTGCACTACCACACATCGGAAGCCGTACGGCTTCTACGTTACTTAAAGCGGCGACAAATGAAAGAACTTCCTGACCATAAACGGACTATGCAAGAGCCCCACATACACCACTTCTGCTAGCTTACTCTGCCGTGAGTAGGATCGAAGGCCATCGGTATCGTGAATGTAGATGATTTCATCCTGATCCATATTGCTCCGATTGTCGATAGCAAGGAAGTTCAGGCGTAATACAAGGGCAAGGAATAAGAAACGGTCTACTAGAATTCCCTCAGATGTCGCTATAGCTACAGTGCAGCGAAAGAGGAAAGAACGGCTACAGCAAGGAGGAAAGAGAAAAGGCTAGATCCATGAAAGATCAAATATTGGAAAGGACTGGGATCCCGGTAACTGGTGGCTGGCTTGGACGCTATCGTAGCTAGCTTACTTTCTATTCGTAATACCGTAGAGAAATCATTGACAAGCCCCATATGCTGGCATGTAGGCGCATGCCCTTGGTGATATCATCAATCAAAAAGATACAGTTCCATCAACCTCGCAAGCCTGTACCCAAGGCACCAATACACCTCTACACCATACCTAATAGAAATACTTCGTACCTCTCAACAATTAATTGCAATTCTGCCTTCCCATTCTCCGCACCATGATCTCTCACTGATCTTTCATAGAAAATATAGACCCTGGGAGGAAAAGGCTGTAGAGCTCGAGCAGCATGGTGTAGCTAACCGTCTCGCCGAGTAGGACGAGGGCTTGGAGGTTTCATGTTACCGATTCTTTATTGCATACCGCGGAAGGATCCTGAATGCAGCTTGACCGGTCCATGAGTGTCTCGGAAGGGAGCCGAGGGGGTGTAACAAAATCTCCAGGTACGTGTAGCTGGATCCTGATGTGGGTTGGTACCAATCGATTGCTTTACATTGTCTACACTATTAGCTGATATTTAAGGAGGCGAACGAAATTTGCGTAGGGAATTATTTACATTTGTTTTTGTGTTTTTCATGGATTCCTCAATTCTGGAGCCTTAATAAATTCAATCAATTGGGTTTATAAGAAATCGGCTGATTCAGACTTTATGTCCATCTCGTTAACGAATGTTGCAAATGCCTATGAGTTTCAAACCCACGATAGAGGCATCGATATCGCGGTACGACCGGAATTAATGTAGCGAGAAATTCTGGATGCTTAAATTGACAATTAATATGCACAGCACGGCGTTTGAATAAGACTTGAAGACATAAGAATATTAGTGCCTCCAAATATGGTCCAGTATACCATGTATATCTAGGAAGCAGCTCGAGAGGACTTGTTAATCAGGATATGAGTTACCTGTGGGTCCAAAGGACCGAGCCTTCTCGCAGTATATACCAAGTACTCCCAGGCGTTCCCCAATTTCCCCGGGGGAATCTAAGTTTGTAGCCTCTACTCTCTTCCGAAACTCTTCAAAGCTTTCTCCTTGCTTTGAAAACATCACGTTGTGAGATTCCGCCACAGCGAAATTGAGCAATGCAAGGCATGCGTGCCCCGGTGAGTTGCATTCAAGCCGCGTTAAAATTCTCTCTGCTTTTGAATTTAAATTTGCCGAACTATCTCGGACCTTTAGGGCAGCAACCTGGTCATATAAAACCGATTTAGAGCAAATTTTCCCGCTAGACCGAGTTCCAGCCATTGGGTCGGCGATTATGAGATTCATGGGGGAAAGTATAATTTGAGCTATAAGGTCCACGCCGTCTCGGACAGTGCAAACCCAAGCATAATGTTTCGCTCCTTGAAGTTCGTAGTTATCCTCGGACCATGGTACTAGAGTCGGATTGTATTTACATAGAGTTTGACCGAATTCGCTCTCTGATATGGACATATTCTTATTCCCAGGTCCCAGTCTCGAGTTGAGATACCACGCTACGTTGTGACGGCTGCTTAAGATTGTATGAGCAACCTTTCCATCTAGGAACAGAGCGCCTTTGCCAACTCTTAGCCTCAGATTTTGAACAATCGTAAGATTAGGATCTATCGCGGCTGGCACTAGAGCGTATAGCCCACCTGTAGATACACCTAGTGTTTCAACACGGCCCAGGCGTGTGCTCGCATCAATGCCCATGCTCCTGCTCATCACGCTATCGGGTTCTCGCAACAATACCCAAATATTTCGAAGAATTGCCGAGAAGTCCACATCATAGGAAATATAGAACCCATCATCGCGTGTATGCCTAAGCCAGAGCATTTCTTGGATAGAATTTTTGTTCAAATAGATAGATTCTAATGGTGCGCTAAATTCGACGAAGAAGAGAGAGAGGATCAGCGTGGCGAGGGGGTTCGCAAAATTTGAAACAACTTTGGTGTGCGCTTTCCTGAGATACTCTCCATCTGGGGTTGCTGGCAGAGCCGTTACTAAATAGAGGGCGATTTGCCCTTCTATTCCAATCTCGCCCACGGCTGGCCCGGCCTGGCCCTGTACTGTCGTTCCCCAACAGTGTCCAAAATTCAGTGTAACCTTAGTCTGCGTGAGGGCACCTATGCAGCTATTGAAGGTTTCGCTTGCTGCTTCTTCGGAAATGAGATCGGAGATCTTTA
This sequence comes from Dactylella cylindrospora, assembly GCA_012184295.1. NCBI lineage: Eukaryota > Fungi > Ascomycota > Orbiliomycetes > Orbiliales > Orbiliaceae > Dactylella > Dactylella cylindrospora. The sequence goes on from LDUD01000012.1 coordinate 138,358, forward strand.
TACCAGAACGGTTCAGCCTTCCGCGTCTCGCTAACGGCCAGTCTCTGATAACAATATCCTGTTGTGATATAACCTCTAGGTATGCTGCTGCGACCGCGATTACGTAATTCAATTGCAGTGAGTTCAGGCGAGAGAACTTGGCAGCTAAAAACTGGGGTATAGAGGTTTTTCTAAAGTCATCGACTTGTAAATTTTCGCTCAAGCTTAACTTAGTTGTGATATGCCCTGGTATCATGAGCTGAGTATCTTGGCAGGATTGTTTTACAAAACCTTCGGAACCTTCGCAAACAAGATGTAAGATAGTTGCTGTGGACGATGAATTTGGAAACAGAGGAGTATTAACAGTGTCTAGAATTATATGCTGGTCACTCTCGAATATAGCCCTGAAACCCATAACCCGGGCGGCAAATGTAGCTATCCAGAGTGGACTAACACTAGGACATACTATTATTTGCATTGTTGGAGTTTCGTAGTTCAAATTTTCGCACGAAACCAGTCCTTTGATCACATATGCGAGCTCAAGTGGATCTGGGAACAATTTTGAGGCGCTGGGGAGGGTTTTTGGCATTGATGTGCGTAGAGCCTCGATTTGATCATGGAAGTCCGTATCCGCGGCTACTGCCACAATTTCATCGCTGAGGGCTTCAAATTGACTAACCGAGGGGATAACGAACGTCTTCCTCACATGCTCCGGGCAACTTGCTTTGACCAGTTCGCGCAGGACCTTCGCAGAATAGCGTTTGGAAAAAGAATTCCTGAGAGCAACCGTCAAGGCCGCCATTGATACCCCTCCCGAAGTCTTTGCGAGCTCCCTCGGAACGGTGCTGACCCCCAGCCCTGCCCATAGCACATCATTTCTCAGGAAAAATTTAGGTGACTGCACAAGCTGGTGCTCGATTTTGCTAGTGTAGCTATCTGGCAAGGTGAGCGTGGTTCCAAAGTGTTTGGCTACCTCGAGGGTGTATACGTCCACTCCTGCGAGGGCTAGGCGGCTCATAACACTTATCGGGATGGAAACGGCTTTTGAGGCGAGGGAAACCCAATCAACCTGCCCGCTCTGATCGAATGACATGGCGTTGCTTTATTGAATGCCTGGTTCTCCTTTTTTAGACTTGTCGGAGCTCGGAGGAGGATGGAGGATACAATGCTTGATGCTGCGACTAGCAACTGCTTTGGATCATCGATGGGGGGACAAACGCGAAAAGGCCCGAGACAAAATTTTGTAGCCTGATCCAAGGAGGTTGCGAGGGAGATGGACTAGTAGTGGACTGGTGGCTCGCTGGGTTCCAGAAACTATTTATTGGTCCCATGGTATATGCTGGAGGCTTCTGCGGGAGCGACAGCAAGCACAGCCATGAGTGTTCGCCTAATGATAACCTGATAGCTAGCGATGGAAGCCAAGTTTGAAGCGGGCAATATAGCCTTGTTGGCAACCGAAATGTGCACGCTGAATGCATGCATGCATTACAATTCATCAAACATGCTTTTCGAAAATGCTTAAGTGTTCAGCCTTCTCTAAATAGCAACTACATGTTTAGACGGGCAAGCTACCTAAATGTTGCAAATTGAACAATCAAGGGGTGAGCTATTAAATTAACTCTAGTTGCTAGTCCTTAGCTTAGCTTAGCTACCTTAGGAGATGAGGTACAAGCTTATCAACCGGCCTTAGAGGCTGGCCTGATACAACCAAAATTGCAATTTCGATACTGCCCTCTGCTATCACAGAGCTTGCATTTCTCGCTAGCAGTGGACGGCGAGCCTTTCCATGAGACCTATGCAAGAATGGTCATCCAAAGGATACTCTGTTCGGGTGTGCATGTTGTGTGTTGTGTGTTGTGTGTTGCGTTCCCCGCTCCTACGCGGTTACAGTTACAGGTCGCAACACAACAAAAAAAAAAACATGGCGACCCCACAGCATTCGAATGCATTCAGACTTTCTCTCAACCTTAAACCTTAGCTTAGCCCACACAGCCCCGCTGGTCTGCGCCTACTAGTCATACCCAATCAGGACAGCCCCCTCGATGTCTCGATCGATGGCCGAAGGAAAAATTTCAACTATGGTAGGCCAATGCAATGCCCCATTGCATCGTGATAGATTGGATCGGAATGAGAAACATTTCGCTGACTTCAAGCTTCCTGTGTCGCGATATCGCGTTATCTGGTGAATACAGACTGATGAAGAGCTCATGATTTCCATTGCCTTTTCAACATTCAAAAATGTCCACATGTGTATCTTGCGGAAATACTGTTTGTGCTAGGCAAACACCGCCGTTCAAGGCTCTCTCAGCTGGACATTCACGAAATCTATGACTCGAAAGATATTGAGTTACGTATCACCAGCACCAAACATCGCGATCACCGGCGTCGATGAGATTACTTCGTCGATGATTGCTTGAGAGTCGATGGCACAGCAAGGAGAAAAAAAAAAAAAAAAAAAAGGTCGCCGTATCTTATCAATAGATAAGGTAGCTCTGCTTTTTTCAACAAAATTTTGGAATTTTGTGATGCGGTCGGGGCCGGTTCTATGGGTATGTGAGGCTAAACTGCAAATTGCCTTGGGGTGGCATCTCACCTGTGGGTGCCAAATGAGATCACTGGTCCCCATACTGTGGTGTTTCCGAACTGCTTCATGTACCACCTCAGAAAAATTAAATGCAATGGTATCACGGTCTGGGACCTCGATGCTTGTTCCTAGCTCGTAGGGCTTGCTGGGTCACAAAAAGACCATGCAGTTCGTGCGATAGCAGGTGCTACTTCCTTTTTTTGGAACTGTTGCTGCTTTTCTCGAAGATTCGGCTCCCTTATCCTCGTAGAACAAATGCCAACTCAACTTTTCTATGAGGCCCGTCTAAACTTACTCTTAGGGCGGGAAATTGTGCATGAGGTGGGTGGCTTAGGCGGCCATTTATTGTATCAGAAAATACAAATCTTTGGCAGGGAATCTGGGCGGTTGTGAAGGTTCCCCACGAGCAGAAGAGTCAGCCCCTCTGACTGCCCACCCTCCCACCACCTGCCATAGCCTCACAATCTCCAAAGGGCCGACCAGGTTGCTGCTACTGCAAGCCAGACCAAGCAGGCTAAGGCCAGCACCAACTTTTTTTCCCAGAGAGCCAGGGAGGCCCCATGCATTTTTTGGAATTTTTGTATGAAGGATCTGCCAAGCCTTGACTTGACTAGCACAGAAGGGGAAGCGGTGGGAAAGTAATCTTTCTTCAAGTTCGAAGTTCAAATAGTCGCTATGATCCTTCATTGAAGGTCCTCTGGATTCTTCTTTTTTCCCCCTTCTAGTTCTTCACTCATCGCACCATCAAACTTAATCCTTTCTTGCTAGCGAGGCTTAAGTTTTTTTTTTGTTCATCTTCCGACCTATACACGCAGCGTCCGCGAATATTCCGCTTTCGACAACTCCCTAGCGGTGCGTTTTAGGACACTCGTGCGGCAGAACCGGCATTGCCTGAACTTGTTTTGTGTCTTGAGTTGTAGAGCTTCTCACACCAGGCCACAACTTGACCAACAAACGCAAGTCTTAGACGCTAAATAGACCGGGAGCTCTACTTTGAGCCTCATTTGGAACATTCGACGAATCTCCTGATCAAAGCACTACCTCTGAGAACCGTAGCAGAGCTACACCGGATCATTACTTGTTACCCTCAAGTGTCACGAGATAGATTTATACTCCAGTATGTCCCTGGCAGCCCATCTATAAGAGTGCAATGAATCATAAACTTACTCTTTTCGACAGCCGTTGCAACACCCCTATATTCCATCTGTCAGGGTAGGGATAGCTACCTACGTTTTGTACAAAATGAGCAGCCACAAGGACAACAACAGCGAAGCTCCAACTGAGCAAACCTCATACTTCAACGCCTCCTACTTTCCAGAGTCCTCCTACTTAAGCGAGGATATCCTCGACGCCAACTATGACTTCAATGGGCACTTCGACCAAGGAGAGGTTACTGCCTTCCAAACACCACAGTCATACGACAATCTTAGAAAGAAGATGGCCGAGGAAAAGACCACTACTGCATCTTCTCAAGGGTTGATTCTAGGAAGTACAACCGACCAATATCAACCATACTACCCAACAGAAGAAGTGCCGATTACAGAAGGTCTTGGTACGGACTTGATCAATTGGAAGCTTTGCTCCCGCAACAGCTCCAGCTATACCGGATCACGCTCCCATACTTCTGGCCAGAGAACCTCCAGACCATCCAAAAATGGTCAAACCCCACCAACCGTTTGCGAAACGGCGACCATCGTTGAGGGTGGCAATAGAGAGTTTGAATTGGACGATATCGATTTGGACGAAGTCAGAAAGCAGGATTTCACATATCTGCCTCGTTTCAACAAACAGAAGGACATTATCAAGAATGTCGAAAATGCGGCTCAACAAGCCCAGCATGCTGAAGATGGTGCTCAGGACCAATATCCAAGCCTCGCATCGACCTCTGATTTCTTCCCAGCCTGGGAAATCCAGCACTACAAGAACACCGATATCCATGACCCTGCCTTGAACAACATGGGAATGCATTTTGCTTACGATGCCGATTCTACCGTTAGCAAATCGCAAACCCAATCTTCCATCTTTACCGGTGGCAATCGCCGGGCCTCCGGAACCGCACCATCAGTCACCAGCTACACCGACAGCAGCATCAATGACTCCGCTTTGTCGGAACGGTTCAATGTACGCCGGATTCCAGCTGCCCCGAACTATCCAAAATTCCTTGAGGATGACGGTTTTACCAACTATTCCGGCTACTCTCGGTATGACAACATGGGTAATGAATGCTCGCAATACCCTCCGATCACGTCGGATCTTCAGCAGGTTTTGGATACTGTTTTGGAGAACGTTGACTTTAATGGCTCGATGGGCCCCCCTCCACTCACATCGTAAGTTATCAATTCGCATAAACCATTTACCACAATCACAAACTAACACTCTTCCAGCTCTTTCAGCTCCTACTCCTCGGGTTCTCAACAAAAGCGTCATCAATCCTTCTCCGCATCCCCACCACCATCCAAGCGCCGTCTGTCAAAGAAGGACCACGTTTGCGGAACCTGCAACGCCATCTTCACCGAGAAGACAAACTTGACTCGACACGTCAAGTCGCGCAAGTGCACCAAGGGTGGTCCGGACATGTTCCGCTGCCCAGTCGACGGATGCCCACGTTCTTATGAAGGACGTAGTGATAATCTGAAGACACATATGAAGAGGGTCCACAGGGAAGAATGGAAGAGACTCAAGGGCTACCAGGGAGACTGGAGGGAGAAGAACGCTCTGTCAGGGTTCTTGTATCTGACTGCCTAGTGAAACCAATGAGAGGCCTGTCCACTTGGTTGAGGGTGCGAAGTTGCATAACGATATGACGATTACGATAATCATCTGATAGATTTTTCTTCTATCGTTCTCCCTTTTCTATTTTTTTACTCATAGTCTTTGGTTTCTCATTTTGAGCGCTGCTTCTTTTTTTGGTTCTCATGGTAACGACTTAAAAAGAATTATTTGGCATTGCTTTTGGTTGTACAATTCGGCGTTTATCTGGGCGGCATTTGTCTTTATACCTTATTTATACCTTATACTTTTTTATCCAGAGGACATTATAACATGGATAGCGGAGGTGGACGTCTTTATCTTCAATGTATATATATTTTAGGCGCCTCTGTGTCTTTTAGTTAGGGAATCTCATAAACTCTCTTTATTTACTCAATTTTGTCCCACCCATAATGAGCTCATAGTTGAGCGGGAGGCTCCAAGTGATCAGTTACTATCTGTTGAGGCAACAAAAGTGATTATGTATTGTAGATTAATGCTATCTATTACAAAGGAAATTCAAAATTAACGGCAGTATACAAAGTATTAGGATGAATAGATGATACAAATGAGTCTTCAAAAAAATGGTTGGCAAACTTGATGGAAGGAAAAAGAGGATATTAAAATAAAAATAAAAGCAAAAACACAACGAGATGGACCAAAAGAGAGGTTTAAAAAAACGGTCAAGATACTCCTAATCAATAACTTTCAGGGACTGGTTCTATTGAAAGTAGCCCTTAACTCCCTCATCGACACCTGTCAAAACCTCACCAATCTCCTCCCAAACCTTCTTCTGAATCTTCTTCCCCTCTTCGCTCGTCACCAACACTGCTGGCTTTTGAATCTCGCAGCTACCAATATACTGTCCGAATGAAGCCTTTCCCGCCGTAGCCGCCCATAAGTAATTCCTGCTCCCAACCTCTGCGGTCCTCGCGATGAGGCTAAATGGCACGAAAGCCACCTTAATAATCATGCCTAGGAGGCCTGGCTCCCTGCTCGCTAACTCACTCTTGCATAGGCCTGGGTTTACGGTGTTAAGAACAATGTCATCCGCTTGGCCGTGGGTTTCGAGATAGTTTGCGAGTTCTCGGACGAAGAAGACCTCCATGAGCTTCGTATCTGCGTATCTTCCCGGATTGTGACTTTCGGCTTTGTTGTTGAGCGCGTTTAGGATTCCTAGCTTCTCGTCGATGTGCTTCTTCTGTTTCAGACCTGATATGAAATGAACATCGCTGCTGACGACGACTAGAGTGGGCATCAATTTTCCGTTGTCGTATGCGCCGGGCGTCTTGTCAAAGCTCTGTTTGATCTTTGGCAAGAGGAGGAGGGTAAGGTAGGCGGTGGCGAGAACGTTGACCTGAACCATCTGCTCCCATCCGTCTTTGGTAATGTTCCACTGCTGAGTGTTGATGCCGGCATTAAGAATTGCAATATCAATCTTGGGAAACTCAGCGGTAACCCTGTCCGCAAACTCCCTCACGGAAGCAAAGCTACCCATGTCGAGATGCAACACGTGAATATTTGTTTTACTCTCAGGACACGATTTCTTGATGTTGTCCCTGGCTGCTTCCCCCTTTGAAATAGTTCTAACCGCAAGGATGAGGTCTGCAGCATTGAGGCGGGCGATATGGCGAGCGGCTTCTAAGCCGACGCCGGTGTTAGATCCGGTTACGATGACGGTGAGCCCTTCGAAGGATGCGGTCGGGGAGGGCAGAGTAAGGCGCTGTTCGCGGAAGAAGCGTGAGGGGCCGAATTTACCGCTTTGGGTGACCCCGCTCGGGTATTGATAGTCAGTGAAGGAAGGCATTCTGGTGGGGTTGTATCGAGGATATTTAATACGAAATGCACAGGAGTTGGCCTGCGTTGCGGTGTGGTATTTTTCGAGTTCGCAGCACGGGTAGGAGCTTTAAAAAGGTAGTGATATGGGTATATGTAATCGATTGCGAATTGAATGAACGAAGTAGCGGAATTTGATGCCCGTTCGTCTTTTAGACTTGTAACTTGGGATAGGGTGTGTTTAGGTTGTTTGCGAGTGTATAAGCGGAATATCTGTTATTAAGGCCGACGTTGCACAATTGCGTGAGCTCGTAGAAGAAAACCCCTTTAAAGTAATTCGACGTTGTTCTGTTATAATTATTATTGAAATTTGTAGCTTTTTGTAGAGTGATAATGGATAAACCAATATGTTAAAAATATCTTCATCATTCCCAGCAGCCTGCGAATCCATCTAGTATTTATAATTTGGAAAATTGGTTCACGGGACTTCAAGAATATTCCGAAATGCTAGGCGGAACCTTCCTTAAAATAATGGTGTCACTCTTGAATACGCACGCAAATAGGCTGAAAATATGTGGCATGTGCTACGATGACCATTTTCACGAAGGTAGCGCGGCTGCAAAAAATGTGTGTGAAGTCGTGGGAGAGGCTTGGTTGGCTCAAGATTGTATTCCTAATCGGGTAATTCTGCGGACTTTGTGAAATCAGGTAGTCGATAACTCCAGCGCCGAGAAAATGTACCCACCGTCACTAGTTATTTTGGCGACCCCAGCCCGAAAAAAAAAAAAAAAAAATCGATTTAATATAGTACGGACCCGCGGGATCCATGGGTTTAGAGAGGGGTCGCACGAAAAGGGGCTGGTTTATCTTTATTGAAATTTGTTTGTGTGATCAAAGCTGCAATTGTCAGCAGCTCGCGTCTGCATGGCATAGTTTGAAGCTAGGAGAAAGGCCTGGGCCTAAAGGCAGGCGTTTGACAATGAGGATTGATGACAAAGTGTGATCGTGGATACGCAATCGCACTGACCGCAATAAACCATCTTTTCTGACTAAATCTTTCTTTTGCGGTGGTGAAATGTGCATTAATGCTTAAGGACTTAGCCTTGGATGTCCCACTCGGCCGACTGTTCTGTCGGTTCCGCGTTGAAGATCCGATAGCTATGCGTCTATCATGATGAATCTATAAGATATGCGATATGCATATGTGGTGGTTTGATATCCCCGCCGCATGGACCCACTTCTTAGTATCGTCAACCGCAGCACGTAGACAATAATATATCTCTATTTCATTTTATAAGTTTCAGTCCTTCACAATGCCTCCTCCACTATACATCTTCCATCTATACAACTTTGAATGCAGATATTTGAATACGAAATTACATAACCCAAGCGAAATCTTAATTCTTTTGATCTGTAACAATTGAAACCGAATCTGAAAGTGGGCGTCGCGCAGGAGTCGGAACTTGAACATCTAAGACAGCAATATGCCTGCCCTGCTTACACCCCTGCTACCAATTTACATATTTTGATGTTCCCGAAGGAGTGGCATCAACTGCTTACACCCATGCCTGCTTTCAGATCAAATACCCAGCAACTGCGGCTCGTATCAGCTTGGCTATTGGGCATCTGTGTATACATCGCCAAGATAAACGAGGCCGATACCGTTCGTTTACCGACCACCGCCTTGCAACAGTATCAGGGAATTTTTTTTTTTTCTAATTTTCACATACGAAATACATCCTTGTAAAACTTCCTGCGAGAAAGTCGTTACAGAGACTTAAACCCGCGGCCGGTTTCCACGCCACTGCTTAAATTGCGTAGGTAATAATAAAGCCGATCGTCTCTTTGCAAGAGGCCTTGTCGTCGAACGCATACACCGGTGAATTCATGCAATATTAGGCCTTTCTATTCCGCCCGAGCATAAATTATTGAAATCCGAAGTGCGCACCGAGAATTTCTGCCTTAAAGCTTAGGCCCGTCTACACCCGCTGGATAAATTACTAAGTGCATTTTATCATTGGCAAAGGCAATAGCTGCGTATGCACGCGTGTGGTGGAAACCTCGGCCGAAGAAATGTCAGCAACATAACCTGGAATTGATCAAATTCCTATTATTGAATAATTGTTGACTGCTCTCCAAATCGAGCGATAGGCGGCAATGCTAACTTAGGAGGCTACAATACGGTCCCTAAACGGCCCTTCTATTGAGTAGTCTTTACACTACAAGCCAACTTCTGTATGCCAGAGGGGCTTACAGGGCCACAATTCCATATCTATCGAAATCAAATCCCTCCAAACTACCCCTTGTCTCTCCCCATCCATCATCAACTTTTCTCAAGAGTACCCCCTCCTTTACATCCGCCTTTTCCCCTTCCGCCTCATCTAAATACTTTCCCTCCCCAGTCAACCCAGCTAATACCTCTCCTTCCCTCCCAACATACTGCTCCCTTAGCCCGTCGTATGGTACCCAAACGCATCTCATCCCGGCCCTCCGTCCTGCCTCCACGCCCGGAACCGAATCCTCGAATACTAAACACTCCCTCGGTAATATCTTTGTCGCAAGGATTTCATCCCTGCCGACGCCTTTTGCGAGCATATCTTTCTCTCTCCTTTCATTTATTTTGTCGAGTGCCAATAGGTAAATATCCGGAGCGGGTTTCCCCCGTCCGCTTCTTATCCTCGCATCATCGCCCTTAATAATCATCTCCGACTCAAAGTAATCAAACAATGTCTCTTGCAGATGCTTTGTTTTGAGGTTGTAACTAAAACTATTCGAGGAGGTCGCGAGGGCTAGGTATGGCTTTGAGGGAGATGCCTTGAGTGTTTCTAGCAGCGCAAGGACACCAGGTAGAGGTTGTGTGGTGGGGAAGTAGGCTTCTTGTAAGGTTCGGCATTCGGAGAGATAATCTTCCTGAGATACAGGTAGCTGTGCCCAAGATTGAAAGATATTATATGCCTGTTGAACGGATCCATGCCTATTGTGTTAGCCCAGGTCCCCCGAAGGAGGCGGTCCCACAAATAACCCTATCCGTAGTGAAAACGATTCCCGGACAGCGAATGGAGGGGTTTGTACCTGCTGTGTTGGCCTGCCCTGCAGTTGAGCTTTTATTGACCAAGGAAGCTGGCCCTTGTTATACCTGGCGAGGATTTCGTTGGTGACTTTACTATATATGTCTTCGGAATCTATTAAAAGGCCGTCCATATCGAAGATGCATGCCCGGATTGGCGGGAATTCGAAGCTGAGAATGTGGGTTATCATGAGCATGATGGTTTCATATGAAATGATGGCTATAACAAAAGAGCAAGTAAAGATTTAAAAAGTATAATTTGCGATAAATTTTTTATAGGCGGCGGGTAGTGTAAAAGTTGCTATAGTATGTTCTTGTGGAGGAGGAGAGTGAGAACGGAGGGGAATATTAAACGAGATGAAGTCACGCGAGGTAGTACAAAAAAATAAATTACTGCTAAGAGTTAAGGTATCTGGTCGGCCGCAATTAAGTAGAGACTTGGACGAAGAGAGTGGTGAATGATTAGAAGAGTCAACTTACGTTTCGGCGTGCATCTTTTATTATTTCTAGCGGTCGGATTTTCAATCCGAAATGAATGTGCTTCTGCGTCTCGGTAAGGTGGATGATCTAACGGAAGCCGCTGTACAAAAGAACCTGGAGGGTATAAAATTGCAAAGTAACCAACAAAGAGGCGGAAGGTCGTAAAATACCAGTCTCTGCGGCAGAAGGAAATAAGGGAGGCGGGGCTGGGAGAAGGCAAAGGAGACCCTGACGAGGATGTTCACCGTTATGATGTCGTTGTGCAGCTGCCTTAAAACCTGTTAGTCTGTTCCCACCACGCCGCTCAAAAATTGGCCGCAAGAAAGCGGCGGGTTCCTACCGGTCGTAGCAGTTCAAACTTCTAGGCTGACGGCGAAATCAATGCTCCAGGCTAGGTCAGATGGTTAAGGGCGGAGGGGGAACGTAAGAGTTTGACTTTATCGATAACAAAATAGTGACTACAGTTGCAAGAAAACTGTAGAGCTCTCTGCCCGTACGCTCGTTCTGCTAAGGATTGAGCTTTAAGCTGGCGGCATGGCCTGCAGACTTGCTAACAGCACACCGAGCCAGCTAGGCAATCCTACATGCTATGTTGTGTGTTGGGGAGAACGTCACCGCCAACACGAGATGAGACACTAAACACGTTGGATGTCACCCTTCACATTTCTTTAGATGCTAAGCTGTGCAATGAACTTTCAATATCGCAGCTTTCATAGCTTCACCATCTCCGGCTCTAGTATAGAAAGATGGCGTCTTTAAGCGATCCTACGGACTCCTCGTCCTCGGAAATACCCCCAAATCTCCTCCTGAATCCTCGTGCTCACGTTCTGAAATCAGCATCTGCTCCCCTCTCTACTGTACCTTCGACAAGCTCGACCATCTTAAAATCTCCTAAATCCCCGTCCGAACCTCTATCACCAGAAGAAGAGAAAAGACTAACAGACCTTACTCTCTCCCATAAATCTACCGGCAATACACATTTCACCTCCAGCCCGCCGGATTACGAGCTCGCAATCTCATTCTACCGTTCCGCCTTGGAAGCCTGTCCAGTGTCTCTCATCGAGCAGGCCATTATCCTGCACGCAAATGTCGCTGCTGCATTCATAAAACTAGAGAAATGGAAAGAGGCTGAAAATGCAGCTACGGAAAGTCTAAAAGCGAGCGGGGAGGATGACGAAATACTTAGGGCAAAGGCAGCAAGAAAGCGAGCAAAAGAGCAGAAAGGGGACCAGGAGAAAGAACAAGTCGGTACTACCACAAGTGGAGAAGTTTTAGATGGGAGGATAGAAGAGTTGGACGACGAAGAAGAAGAGAACATTGAATGGGGAAAAAACTGGAAGGCAAGGTTACGGAGGGCGAAAGCAAGGGAGATGCAGGGGACATGGCAGAGCATGACGGATGCCCTGGAGGGTAGAAATTCTATTCCAGCTTTCTCTGAATGTTCCATTGCTAATCACTAGGGGTTGTATAGACTATAAGATACTTTCCACACACTCTCTCCGCTTCCAGCCCATTCCCAACGTCGACCGAAAGAACATTCAGTCCGCCTTAACTAGAATACCGCCAAGGATAGAAGATCAAAAGCAGAAAGAGGTAGCGGAGATGATGGGGAAGCTGAGAGGATTAGGCGATACCATATTGAAGCCTTTTGGATTGAGCACGAACAATTTTCAAATGGTAAAGGATGAGAAGAGTGGGGGTTACAGTCTGAATTTTCAGCAAAGCCCAGGGAAGTAGCGGCTATTCAAATCTACTAATCGAAGAATTGTTCAAGTCAGATAAAGACTATATTATATACACAATCCTTATGGCCTGTGGAGTAGGATAGGCTGGTATTTTCTGTCCTTTGGGCTCGTTGTGATTTGGGATACCTTCGGCATCATCGGCGTTAGTCTTGTAAACTAGCAACCATTTGTATGAAGTGGAATATGTATCATCACTGTTGCTGTGATAACGAATTGTTACCCTCTCGCCTGTCGAGTGGCTGGGTCATTTGGCTAGTTCCCCCATTCTCAGCCCCCCTACAAATCCCCAAAAGTCTACTCAGATTCTTTGGCTAAGCGATACCGATACTATCAAGTAATCCACTTGAATTCACGTTGCCGCTTAATATTTAAGGAGATAAACAAGCACTCTCAAGGCCAATTTGAAAGCTAGAAATCTCTTTTCTTCAACCCATTTCAAATTTATTTGCAACCAATACAATACATCAACCGGGTGTGCTTTCCACAACTTTGAATGCAACGATGTCGACCAATCCCGAATACAAAGCCTTAACCATGATACGAAAACCTTCCTTGTCTGACCAGAGATCGGTTGGATTCCACATCACTCAATATTTCATAGGCAGGTCCATCTGCAGAGTTAAACAACCAAGGACTGAGAAAAAGCATCCCATCGAATCACTAGGCGACCTCTCAATACTGCCGCCCGAGCTCTTTGAGACAATCCTCTACAACCTCCCGCTTGGCTCTGTTGAAGCCTTCCGTCGCGTTAACCGCGCAGCTCTGTCCACCGTCGAATCTCTCCCCTTCTACAAGGCAATCATCTGGCATGCTCCTATCTCGCTAGCTGGAATTCTTACTATTCGGACTACCGCCCCTATAACCATTCCACAGCTTTACTCCACTCTCTTAAGCTACAAGTGTTCCTTGTGCTCAAACTTTGCCGAATTTATATACATTCTCACTTGCAAGCGGGTTTGCATTCATTGCCTTGGCCATCAGCCGGAATTCCTCCCTCTCTCCCCTGATGATGCTGAACGGAAATTCGGCATCAACGTCAACTCCAATAGTTGCCTGGTCAAGAATGAAGTAGCCTCTATGGTGCACAAACCCCGCTTGTATGAGACGTACGGTATTTGGCATTGGGGATGGGAAGATCGTATACAGCTAGTGGACTATTGCCAAGCCAAGGAGGCTGGTATAAAGCTTCACGGAGGGGAAGAGCAAATGAAAGTCTTCACCGACGCTGAGATGCAAGCAGCAATTGAGAGGCACAAAAAAGAGCTTGCTGACTACAATGAAAAATTGAACGACTATAATGCTGCTCTCACAAATGAACCTAGTGCCAGGGGATACACGGAGAGATATAGAAGTAGCCTCAAAGCAAACGAGCAAGGAGTTAAAGTTCGAGTACCAATACCACCAAGGAGGCCAACCTCCCCAAAGTTGTCCGACAAACCCGACGACGGCTACAAGAATCCCCATCGCTGGGTAGCTGTGGTATACGCTCCTTGGTTGGTTCCGCACAACAATGCAACTGCAGCTGCGACTTCGAACGCGGTCGGTGATTCGGAATATGAAGGTATCCTATGCGTTGATTCCCTACCGCTGTGGAAATTGAGCTTTGCGATGCCCCAGTCAACGTACTGGTCGCAAATTAGGGAACCCAGCCACGTTAGAGAACGTTTCAGAGAGGAATGGGGATTTATGTGCGACCTTTGCCAGCTAATGTGGAAACTCGATGGTATGAGACTAGACTGGAAAAGGTATTGCGACGAGACTTTCAAAGAGCATCTCGAAGAGTTTGCAAAACACGGCCAGAAACACTCTGCTCCTGGAATTACCACGGACACTCAAAGGAACCCGGGTTATTTCCTCATATGACCGGCAAGGAGGGGCTTCTCGATATTGGTATTAACAATCTAGGAACCGTTTGGATTTGCACAATATCGAAGAATGGACACCTGTTAGATACGCTCCTTTGCTTCGCTTACAAAAGGGAGTCGTACCTCTTCCTAAAAGAGAACGATGCAGTGAAATGGCTCAGATATAACATCATTATTACTATTCTATCAAAACATACATTAGCTACGACCGTGCCATGCAGACGCGGACGTGCTTATCACTTCTATCTGTGAAATAAATTAATACAGCGATAATGAAACAAGATTGTTAAAATCTGTTGAAGCGGGCAGCTTTACTCCCCTGGGATATCCGGGTGCCATTGAATTAGCATTATGCCTAGCTCGCCCGAGCATTGTAATTACACTAGTTAGCCTTGGAGGAAAATCCAGCCCGACTGCAGGCTCAGATAAAGTTACACACAGCTAAGAAACGTCGAAACGTCAACAGAGTACCAGTGACATGACATCCAGCATCTTGTTGTATTATGTTGTGATATGAGAGAAACTGCATGTGTTGCTTGTCGCCATCAGTTTAGCCTCGGTTCAGTCATGCGACTTTCACCTCATCTTCCTAAGACCACCCAGCCCATCCAGCCCATCTTAATCATCAGTCAGCGTCTGACAACCAACTTCAACGGTCACCAAATGTTCTCATCTCTTCAGCCCCATCGGCCAACTCTCGTAAGTTGCTTACCCGTTGAGTTATAATTAACAGTGCTTGCATTGCCCTGGGTTAGACAGCTTAAGGCTAACCACGTTCTTACCCGCCCACGGCAGAACCAACAGCCGAACCCTCGGATCCCCTACACCGCCATCCGATCTTTCACATCGATAGCCGGCAGTGGTCGTATATCCTCAATCCCACCAACCGCCTCTCCTCCTACTCCCTCTGTTCCCCAATCCCAACCTACCTCGTAAAATCGCGCTCCTCTAGGCCTTCCTCTCCTCCCAACAACTTGAAATAGCAGACCGATGAAATGACGTCACAACCCAACCAAACCCATCCGAACCCTCTCTACAACCCTTCAATTCGCCATCCCGTCTTTTTCACCGACAGGCTGCGAAAGCCGTTAACGTTGCCGTCGCTGCCGTCGCAGGTGCAGATGCAAACGCCTGCCGGATGGAGCATTGTTGCGGAAGGTTATAAATATGTGGACTCCCAGCGGAAGGTCGAATTGGGGAAGCTGTAGCGGGTAGCGGGTTTTATACCGTCTGCTATATACCAGAGATCTGCCTGTATATTGGATATCTCGATTGAGTTTGAAGAGGTGCAGGGTCCACACAATGTATGTTTGCGCTTTAGTGTCATCTGGACCCGAGGCCAGGGCAGGGGGATTGTAGGATTAGGCTGGCGGCTTGGAAAAGATCTCAACATTTGTGACTAAGAAGATTTCACCACGGAGAGTACGAGATTGTATTTAAATATGGCATACGAGCTATGTTACAAAAAATCTCGTGTTGGATCTTGATCGGTTGAGTAGCCGAGAGTATTTTGATGTGGATGGGGCTTTCCTTGCATAAGAGGGACTTCGTTTTGGTCTTAGAATCATCGTTACTTCATCTCATGTATACCTTGATACGTCGCAAATCTTCAAGGCGTCCTCAATCTTATTGGCTTCATCGTTTGCCCATTGTCTCTGTACATAGAAGGTAGTATTTTTAGGTAGGAAGAAATACAAATAGACCACGGGCTATTCCCCAGCCAAGGCCCTACCTCTAAAACCACACAATATCGAATAAAATCGTTATTACAAACAAGTAATAAGAAGCCACAGTTCCCACGCAAGAAGACGCATTACAAGCCGTTCCATAACGCTGACCGTAAGCTCCTAAATCTTCATTAAAAATCATTTACAATATCTAAGCCTCGCCGTATTCCTTAACCTTGGTCTCGGCACCAACTAGATGTCCCAAAATGTTAGCCTAATTCACCAAATCGGGAATAATTGGATAAGAGGAACTCACGTAAAGCAACAGGGACAATCTCCGCAACACCCATCTCTGGTCCGTAGACCTTGATATCAAGCTTCAACTCATCACCTGCAGCCTTGATGTTCTTCAGACCTTCCTGGTAGTTTGGCCCTGCTCTCCTAACCCAGATCTTGGTCTTGTGCTCGTTCAGCTGTGCCGCGAACTCCCTCAGCGCCCTAATGACGCCCTTGAATGTTGAAGCAACATTGGTAAAGTTGGCGATACCACCACCGATGAATAGAACCTTGCCCTCCTCACGTGGTGGAGCTCGAAGCAGGAGATCGATAACCGTGCGAGCGTAGTGGAAGGTTTGAGTCTCGGTAGGGGCACCCGAGTATTCTCCATAGTTGGCGAGTTCACTGCCGAACCCGGCGGCAGCAATAGCATCAGCATAGACGACGGAGGCACCACCACCAGCAACGAGCGTCCAAATGCGACCCTCCGAGTTGAGGACAGTGAGTTTAAGGGAGGCACCAGTCTTGGCGTCTAGGGCGGCAATGTAACTAATGATTTGAAACATCCGGAGTTAGCTATGGGTAATTTGCTTCGGCCTTCACCATGTTGTGACTAGATTCGTAACTTACGCTTCCTCCTTGGATAGCTCACGACCGAACGGGGCCGGGAACTCCAATGGTGGACCAGCATCAATGTCGACCTTGCCTCCAGCACTGGCTGAAGCAATACCCAAGGCTGCAGGACCTCTAGCGATCGCCCATTTGGCACCACACTCGAATTCAGCGGTTTGATCAATCTTGGCAGCCAAGTCCAGGAAATGGACAGAGGCAGATGTAGCATCCTCATTAGGAATAACCACAAGCGGATTGATTTCTAAATAGGTGAACTGGCAATCCACGTAAACGGCGTATAGTCTGTTGATGAAATCTACTAGGACGTTGTGAACGAATTCCGGGACATCAGGTAGGAGGGTGGAGGCAATTGTTTCGTTTGATGGATATCTAGTGGCTCGTCAGCAGTGGAATTGGTAAAGTAATTGGCTAAAATGGGCATACTCTTTGAGGTCGACCGGGATAAGAATCTTCTTGGCTTTGGCATCAACATCGCCGACATCGACACCACCTTCGTGTGTAAAGAGAATGTAGTCACCCTTTTTTTGTATGTAAGTATTAGATAATTGATTCAATGTAAACTTTGCAAAGTTGATATATGTCTCATGAAGCCGGCATCCGGTAGGCGCTTGGTAGCTGTGGGTCACCCCCCATCAGCTACCTAGCTTCCCTTCGTCCGAGTCTAGGATTTAAGGTATAAAACCTTGAGACTCCCTCATCACACCGATATCGAAAATTTGGCTCCAAATAGACTAGATTTCGTTCTTACCTCTCTCAAACTGTGAATATTCACATAGTATTCTTCTTCTTGCTTGTGAGGAACAAATGGTTCGACCAAAAATTGTCTCAGCGTACCGGTCACGCTCTCGACCTTAATCGGCTTTCCCGCTCTTTCCAAAACCCATTGTTTTGCCTCTGGCCAGGTCTTGTTCAACGCCAGCAGACCGCTCTTACCCCTTCGCTTGATAAGTTGGTCTGGCTTTGCGACAAACTTAGCTCCAGGAGCCAACAACCACGGGTATATCGTCTCAGCGGCATCTAGGACGGCTTCTGGAGCAGCATCTTCTGGAAAGTGTAGGGATGCAAGCTTTGGAGGGGCGTTATGTGGTGGCGATGGGAGGGTAGATTGGGTGATAGTTGGGGATCGGGTGAGCCAGTAGTTCAGGATGGCTTTGCCATCTGCTTCCAGGACCGATTTTGCGGACATTTTTGCGAAACTAAAGCTGCTAGTAACGGGCGAGCTGCAGGAGGGTCTATAGATGGTGAGATTGAAGCTCAATCGAGGTATTTGACAACAAAAGGAAGGCGTCGAGGTGGTCAAGATTAGGAGAGAGAGGAGGGAGGAGAAAGGTTGTGAGTTTGGTTTGGAGTTGGCGTGAGCTATGTGTTTAGGTAGGTGTGGTGGGCTCTCCCTGCAGAAAAC
Organism: Dactylella cylindrospora; assembly: GCA_012184295.1. NCBI lineage: Eukaryota > Fungi > Ascomycota > Orbiliomycetes > Orbiliales > Orbiliaceae > Dactylella > Dactylella cylindrospora. Next base: position 156,580 of record LDUD01000012.1, read on the forward strand.
AAACGCTCTTCTATGGCTACCGACGACAACTTGGCACGTCTACAGCAAGCAATTGACAGCTCAAAGAAAAAATTTACTGAGGTATCGGAAAGTTGAGAAACGCTTGAAGGGAGAGGCAGATATCAGGTTGAAATTCAGAGACCAATTTCATATATCAAGATTCACCATTTGGCAGGTTTCTGCTTGCAGCCCGGGCCTTTCTCTCGCAATTCAATCTTTTTCTCTGGTGGAGGAGCTATCGTTGGGCTTGCTAATGGACTTGGGGTCTTCTCCCAACTTCGGACTCCGATATTTCTGTTAATACCCTGGCCAAGGGGGGGGTTTTTTTTTTCGGTCGGAAAACATGAGATACGCATGGATACAACCTTCGCACGACACGAGAGCCAGTCTACATCGGATCTAGCCAGTCTTACCGAAATCCAGATGAATTGATCAATGCAATGGCTAGCTCCATTGGGTCCATTGAGTGGTCTTGTCCTGTGGACGGAAGAAAAAAAATATTCCTCTGATCTTTTTTTTTTCCCAACCTGTTCATGAGCTGTCCCAATAACTTACCCTTGCCAACCCATTCCTAACCATAATTGCACTCTGCAAGTTTAACATGCGTCTATCACAGAGGGGAAGCCAACCTCGAATCAGAGCTAACGTATTGTTGAAATTGACCGAGTACCCACTCCCTAGCGGCTGTCTGCCCCAACAGCGTGTCCACAGAACCTCAGGTACCCGACCGGGTTGCGGAGTCCCGACAGGCTCTCATGTCTCCCACAGCCAGCCTCTCCTGTGAAACGTTGCAAACAAGGGGAGACCCTGAGTCTTTTTTGTGAGGAAGCTCTCCCCCAACATTATTTCTGAGGGCGTTGTTCTCCTCTTCTCAGTAAAAAAGAGAGAAGAAACGACGTCACCAGTCGGAAGAGC
>LDUD01000012.1:169022-196973 GCA_012184295.1 Dactylella cylindrospora
AACGATTCTTTGCAAGATCATTATTGTTTCCTAAACTCTGCTATGGTGGGCCGCTCAAATCCTGTCCGCCCGCATGTACGCCGTCGGATAGGAAAATCAGAAAAAAAAAAAAAAAAACAAGACGCCCGCGTTTTGCGTTTTTCAACCGACAAACGGTAACTATCCGTTTAGTCCATGCATGTAGACTAGAACTAAGAACCTTTCTTGCTGCATTTCGGTTGCAAAATGCTCGAACCTCAACCTTTCTTTATCTTAAAAACATGGATAGCGTGTTCATACCGTATTGTAGCTCCTCGTAAGCTTGTTAGAGTCAGTAGAAGGGTTCCCATAGATTCCTCGAGCAATTGCTGGGACCATTCATTATGACTCCCAGCAAGCTGTAATGTCGAGTATAGGTGTTAGTAATATGCAAGCCCATATGCCTAGACTGGCAAACATGGCGTCGCATCTAAACCAGATACAACGACCTGGTCCGAAAAAAAAAAAAAAAAAAAAAAAAAAAAGGGTTTGGAATAATAACCAAAAATCCAACCAAGTGGAATACTCCCGAGTACTTGAAATGATCCCATTTTTGGGGGTAGAATATCTTTTCAAGGGCGGTGCGACAGTCTGCCTCGAACAGTCCATTTGGTCTTGAAATCTCACACTGGATTATGGTGTGGGAGTTCTGCCGGGTCAGGATCCTGTGGCATCTTCGCTGTGCCAGTGCGTGTATGCGGGTTGGGTGTGTTGAGGGCGCAATTAATACCAGCAAGCAAGCAAATTAAACCGGCCAGCGTTGAACGTGTGTGTGGGAAGGCCGACCACCACCACAACTTGTCTTCTGGCCTGCTGGCTAGCTAGAACAGCATTATAAATGGAAAGTCTTTCGCCTTGAATTCGACACCTTCTATCCCCCAGAACCACAGGTAAAAGCAAAATAGAAAGAAAAACAGATATCGCGAGCTCGAAATATATATATCCGCATCCTTTGGGACAAGCTGTTTATATTCTAACACTCCTTTATCACACCAATATATATATAACCTTCTATACTTTTAATACCCAAACTTCCTCAACCTTTTCTTAACGGTTGCAACCCCATACTAAATCTCACTCACAAATCTTTCTTTCCAGCCACCTAGAAACCAACTCTTAGACAGGTTGGAGTATTTAGCAATCGCATATAGACTTTGGAGTTTTCCTATACATACAGCAACTTTCACCTTCGATAGGTTTCCCTAGCTGATCCTTTCACCAAAAGCTTTTCGCACTTTGTCAAAGAATTAGAATCGTTACCTTTTGACTCCCCTCCTCCTTCCTTCCTTTACAAACTAAAATACAAACAACAAAAAAAAAAAAAGTCTCAAGTGTTATTCTTCATATAAAATTTCTCTGTACTAGAATCATGTCTTCATTTGGTCAAGGTTCACCTAGCCGACTTCCGGCCCCCTTAGCAGCCGAAGCGCAACAGGGGGCGGATCCTAGGGTCGGTACGAACCGACCCAGAACGCCCCGAGTGCAAACGGACATTCCCATGACTAGCAACTTTGGCCAATCTCCAGAAGGGATAGTCCCAGATGTCATACTCTCACCGTAAGTCAATATTCCTAGCCCCCCATATCGATTCTCCAGCTGAAGCGCAAAATACTAACATGGACTCTGACATCGTAGGCCAATCCCAAATTTCCCAGAAGGTGCTTTGGGAAGCCCTGGACCAACTACTTTGCATTGTGCGCATAATGAGGGACATATGTCTCCTCCACCTCCGCCGATGCCACCAAGGCCTTCTACAGTTCCGGCTGCTTCAGGGGACCGCTCCTTGGTCTCTTCCCCCGAAGCTACCTCTGCCATCAGCCGACTAACCATGGCTGGAGATACGCCTAGTCCTGGCCAACCATATTCGCGTAGCCTAACTGACCAAGACGACGAAGATATGTTTGAGTTCGAAGCCCATCCAGCCAACATCAATCAAGGGTCAATGTCGCAACCTATATCTAGAACCACCTCTGAACAAGGCATGTCTCCACCGCCACTAAGGGAATATAACCCAAATACAAGAGCCCATACCTTCGGCTCTTTGAACGCGATCCCAATAGAGAATGCTCTATCTAGGGGTATTCGCCAGAGCTCCCCACGGCCTTCAGGTTTGTATTCAAGCTCGGACCCTTCAAGCCAAATTCCAGGCTCCTCTATCAAGGTCCTCAAAGAGCCTATCGAGAGAGCAGATTGCTGCTGCTGCGGATCCTCCTTTGTTACACGAATGCATCTCGACAATCATTTTCGAAAAGTGCATAAGGGCTCTCACACTCACCCCTTGTGCAAAACATGTGGGCGAACGGTCTTTGAGGATGAGAGTGACTATCAGGGACATAGGATGATCTGTGGAACCGAGGATGCTGGGATAGTAGGGAAAAGGTACTCCAGAGGCAAACGCCGAACCACGGCGGAACACAACCCTAGACACTCTACCGGTTCGCTATCCCCAGTTCCTATAGAAAGACCGTCATCCGGCCGGGACTCGCAGCAATCCCTATCAGGCTTGTCAACATCCAACCCAAGCGACCAGGATCTCTTTGACTTTGAGAGTCCAGAGACCGAGTCGAGCAAGTCGAGGATGAAGCGAAAAATCTTACAGTTAGCGAGCAATACCATGGCATCAGCCCTCCAAAAAACCGACACAGCGCCCTCTGATCCGAGCTCCCCCACTAAGAAAAGAAAGAGCAGACAAGATGCACCTGCTGCCTTTGCTAACGCTTTCACCAAGTATTTGGTGAAGGCATTAGAGACGGGAGCCATTAAACTCGAAGAATTAACAGAGAACTTTGACGGGGGGAATAATATGCCAACGATCCCAAGTGGGTTTGCTGCCGCCGAGCGCCAACCTCCAGACTCGATGGGTATGGGCACCAGGCAGTTTCCACCCCGCCATAGTGGAGGAAGAACACGCCCTTCAAGTGGGCAAAGCCCTTTCAATGGCACCTTGGCCTGCCCGTACGCCAGAGGCGATCCTGAGATGTACTTGACTTGCCTTTTGATTCACAGGAAGGATCTACCAGGACTACGGGAGCATATCGGCAGAGTACACTTTGGTGGCAGAACTCCAATACCGGTGATTGAAGCAAGAGACTGGCGTGCGATATTTTTGGTTTGCTTTCCAGGCTGGAACCGTGAAGTCCCAGATCCATGTAAGTTCGTCCTTTTCCAATTACCTTTCGAATGGCAATTACTAACTCCCCAAACAGTTTTTGACTACCTTGACACCATTGAGATCCTGCAAGCCCTAAGACTTGGAGAACCCGTGAACAAATTCCTCCGCGATCTTCAAAAACACCTTTCCTACCGCCATTCCAGAGAAATTGAGGAGCTAGAGGTCATCTACGCTCAGAAGAGTTGGCCAATGTTCAACGACTTCCTCAACCGAGCCTACAGCACAGGCCAGCCAAACCCATCGCCAGTGGCGGACCCTATTAGGCCGTCACAATTAGAAATTAGCCGCCCACCAAGCCGGCCGCCTGCCGGCGCTCTCATTACGCTATGCATCTCTCGAGATATCGAGTTTGCGCTCGAACGAGAGGTCGAGTTTACTTTTCCCCTTGGTAGCTTTCGTGCTAGGGATTTCAGGCATTGGCTTGACGAAAATTTTAACCCGTCGCCGAATTTCTCATCTAACCACCTGGTATTGCACGCCTACGGGTTGATAATTAGGTCGCTGGATGACCTTGAAAACTTCTTGAACCGCGATTTGCCCCACAGGCGACCTGGCCACGAGAGGCATTGGGATGGTGTTCTAACTGTCTTCATTCGAGAGAACTGGTCCTCAGAGATGGCTTCTACACCTGGGCATCATTTCTAGATAGTATTTTATTTTTGGATTTTACAATATTTGTTTCTTAAAATGGTGTTGCATTTATCTTGGATATAAATTATTTCACCTCTCATTTGGTTTCAAATTCTTTTCTGTCTTCCCCTTGTTACAGCCTCTGCTTTTCTTAGTCTCACATCGTTATGCATAAAATCCTACTTGGTGTAGATGCACCTGCTTTTTTCCATAGCTTTCCTGTACCCATTAATTCAAATTAGTTTTTGTTATTAAAAATTCTACTTAGATTTATTTCCCTTTGCATTTAAAACTGAGGACACAGTCTACTTTGTGCCATGTCAATAACTCGGTTGGCAACTCCATGTTCGCGAACTATGTTTACGCAATATTGCTACCAAGGGAAAGGTGCAATGTCCTAGTTTAGTTAGCTACCCGGATCCTCCACAGAACTATCTCCATCCACTACATCTACGTTCGACTATACGTAAGTGGCTGAGTCAAGAAAGCTATCGAAAGTTGTCTCGCAAGACCTGTGTAACATAACATTGGGCTGAACCAAACGTGCGTTGCGTGATTCTTTTTCCATAAGCGAGGATGACTAAGGTTGTCCTTCACGTGGTCACCAAACCTCGCCTTGAGCTGCTCGCCAGGCCCCCCACCGTATCCCTAGACAAATACAGGTTGATAAGCCCACCGATAACGCCCAGAGGTCATCTTGCAGCACGTGGGGATACACATGGTCATCGCTAATGGCTACGAACGGACAGAAAGTCGTCAGTCCTCCACTCCCAAACCTCGTTCCTTATCCAAGTTCTCTTGCACTTTGCTACATCCTAAACTGCATATCTCCCAGGCTCCTTTCCCCTCATAACTACGGGATTCCAGAGTAACGTAAGCTGTAGACGTAGCACAGGAAAAGAAAACTCTAGAAAAATAAAAAGGCAAATCCGATTTTAAAAAGAAAAATATGGGCGCCGAACAGTCATCTCCTCGGAAGCCGGACTGGGAAAAGGCGGGCGCAACACAGCGACGGGAGTGTAACGAGAAGCGGGCACGCGATCTGATGAAGGCCCTCACCTTCGATGACGACGACGAAGGTACCTAACGTTTATGACTAAGGTTTGCCGAATGAAAAGACTAACGAGTTTCCTTGTTCTCAGCCTTCCGAGGAGCTACCCTCGAGTCCGTAAAGAAATGGGAGGAAAGACTTTTAACGGAGCCAAAGGTGCACGGAATTCGCCCATACCGACCGGGCAAAAAATAACACAATAACAACGCCTTTCTTTTATGTGGGGATGCCAATGCTAATCAACCTTCTAAGGATTAGAACCTCCTTGCTCTTTCGGCTGTCTCCAAGAATGATATGAAACAGATTATTCAACAGCCTAGCGCAATCATCGATGACGCTCAGGTATTCTCTGACCAAATATCATTCGATGGCGCCCCGATTACCAACCAGAGAAGCTCCGGGCGATGCTGGATTTTTGCAGCCACATCCGTTCTCCGAGGTATTCAACGCCATGATGACAATTAATGACGATGGGTGACGAAGGCTGATACTTCATGCATTAATAGTGTATTTGATGAAGAAGTATAATCTCGACAACTTTGAACTATCACAGCAATATTTGTTCTTCTGGTATAGACAGCCTGGCTCTTCGATCAACCGGCATGGATTATTCCGATAAGGCTAACACAACCGGCAACTAGGGATAAATTCGAGAAGGCAAATTTCTTCTTAGAGCGTGGGTTCAGATTTCGCGCTCTTGGTACCGTTCTGTACCCTGCTCTGACTTTGGTTTGCCTATGCAGAAATCATCGATACCGTAGACGAACCACTTGACTCAAGAATCATTGCTGAACTGCTAAAATCCCCAGTTGGTGATGGCGGCCAATGGGATATGGTATGGCACACTCCCAACCTGCCCCACTAATATCGGGATTCTTAAGTATGCATGCTGACCTTGGGACAGATTGTGAACCTCGTCGAGCGTTATGGAGTTGTTCCTCAGAAAGCGTATGTGGCGTGATCGATCCAGTTCCGGAAAAATGACTGACGATAGAAAAAAATTAATCCCGCAGTTACCCCGACTCCTACAATGCTAAGAATTCTCGAGCTGTTAATCAGCTTCTTACCAGCAAATTGCGTGAATTTGCTCTCCAGCTGTAATCAACCTCCCCCTCCTGAGACATATCACGTATCCCAAGCTATGCTAACCCCAAACCCCAAAATGCAGCCGGAGCATGGCCTCCAGCGACGTCGGTCCCGCCGATATCCAGCGCGCCAAAACAAAGATGATGAACACCGTCTACGGGATCCTCGTAATCTGCTTCGGACCCCCTCCAAAACCGGACGAAACCTTCACCTGGGAATTCCGCGACAAAGTTGGCAAATTTAGCACCTTTACCGCCACCCCTCTCTCCTTCTTCAAGGATTTCGTAGGTTACGACGCACCTGCCCACTTTTCACTGATCAATGATCCCCGCCACGAGTATGGCAAGCTGTACACTCTGGACAGGCTCAATAACGTCTTTGGAGGGCGTCCGCTCCGTTACGTGAATGTCGATATGGAGACCATGAAGGCAGCGATAATTGCCATGCTCAAGAAGGATCATCCTGTCTTTTTCGGGTGCGACGTTGGGCAATTTTCGGACTCAAAGCTGGGCATCATGGATACAAAGCTGTACAACTACGAGCTAGCGTTCAACACCAATTTGGGACTGACAAAGGCGGAGAGATTGGTGGTCGGAGAGAGCAAGATGACTCACGCGATGACATTGAACGGGGTGCATATGTACGAATCCCTCCATTTCATAGTCCATACTCCTCCCACAGTAACATATTGGTAGACAGTCTACCTTGAAAGTTGTAATGAATATTAACCGCAGGATTCAATAGCGTCGACGGCAAACCGGTCAAGTGGAGGGTTCAGAATTCTTGGGGTGAAGATAGTGGAGAAAAGGGGTGGTTCGTCGCGACCGACAAGTGGATGGACGAGTTTTGTTATCAGGCTGTTGTGAGCCCCGAGTTTGTGAGCAAGGAAGTCGCGGACGTTCTTAAGCAGGAGCCGATTGTTTTGCCACTATGGGACCCAATGGGTGCGTTGGCTTGAGTAACTGTTCACTATCTGATGTCTCCCTACGCCGGATTGCAAGGCTAGGAGGGGAAGGGTTCGGCGGGTGTGGTTTTATGCCAACTTTGCGTTTATAATTTAACTTCTGTTGCTGCAGCACACCCGAGTCTAATAGCTTTATGAATACACTACATTACGGATTGGGATAACTATTGTATTGCACTGTGCTACCCGAGTTCTATTTGCTCGTGGGTCTACCCTGGGTGGACTGGTCTAGGATCCGTTGTGAACGTGGATGAAGATCATGATCGATCAACAGCGCACATCAAAAATAAATATCAACGTCGTCTCCAACACACTGCACGAAGTAGCTACAAACATCGATGCAGAATGAAGGTGATGTCACAAAGTTAAGGTATACTTGGAAGATTGAATGAACAAAGGAATGTAATTAGAAATTAGGGAGGAGCTATATATAAGTTAATTAACTACGGCTTTTTGTAAGACATGTCGACATGTAAAAATTGTAGAAAGAAGACTCGTTCCATGCGAGTTGCTAGTTTGCGGGATTGCATGCCCATTGTGAAAGAAAGCTAAACAACCTACATACCGCTCCTCCCCTTCTTTCCGCGACCCCGCAACTACACACACACACACTATCGTACAAAGGAGACAAAAACCAACAAAGGGAAAAGGAAAATTTAGAACAGGGGAGAAAAACAAAATAGGTATCGGGTGGCTAAAGAGATAAAAAAGATGCAAAGTATGAATGTAAGATATTGTTTTTTTTTTGAATGTAGGTGATGAGATGCTAGATACAAATCACGAAAACATTTTTTGCTCCCCTGTTTTTTTCTCCGCACGCCATAAAATGCTAGGACAGGAAAAATTGGCCCTTTCATAGAAAGGGTAATTTTGAAACTTTGGCATATCCAACATTTACAAGTTCATGATCGCAGCAACGGCCATGATGGCGGAAGCGACAAAGAGGCCAGAAATCTGGACCTTACCGGCAGCACCGGTGTAAGCTGGTGGAACAACCGGTTGGGTCGGGGTGGTGCTATTGTCGCTTGGTGGATAAACTGGAGTGTAGGTTGGAACGTAAACCTTGCTGGTGGACAAGGTGACTGGGCAATCGTAACCACCTGGGCAAGATGGAACGGTAGCCGGGGTCTGGTAAGTGATAGTCTGAGTCTTAGTTCCGGTAGTGGTCGCGATGGTGATGGTGGTCTGGAGGGTGATTGTGCTGCTGTAAGTTGGAATGTCAACCGGGTAGCTGCTGGTCTCCTCTGGCTTTGGAACAGTGACGGTAGTGTAATAGGTGTGAGTGCGGGTGGAAGAGATGGTGGTATAAGAGGATGGTCCCGGAATGGTGGAGAACTCGTCGGTTGGGTAGCTTGGCTTCTCTGGGACGCCGCTGCATGGGACGGTGATGGTCTTGGTGACATGCTGAGTAATGGTCTGCTCCTGGCAAGCGTCGCATGGCTTGGTGATCACCTTGGTCTCATATTCAGTGGTAGTGGTTGTGTACGAGGTTGGGACAGGGGCAGAAGTTGGAACTGGGGCGGAGCTCTCATAAGTTGGAACACCAGCGGAAGATGGCTCTTCGGAGGCATAGGTAGGAACCGGGATGGCAGAGCTGGAAGAGGTTGGAACTGGAACCGGAGCAGAAGATTGGCCCTTGGTGCAAGAGGTAGTAGAAGTTGGAACTGGAGCAGCACTGCTGGAAGAAGCGTAGGTTGGCACTGCATAAGGCTCAGAGCTGGAGGTTGGAACAGCCTCAATAGAGCTGGAAGTGCTATAGTCATAGACTGGTGGCTCTGGAAGAGAATCCGAAGTAGTCGGGACAGCCTCGATCGAGCTCGAAGTGGTATAGTCATAAACTGGCGGTTCTGGCAGGGAGTCAGAGGTAGTTGGAACAGCCTCGATGGAGCTTGAGGTAGTGTCGTAGGTAGGAACCTCTGGGACGTAGTCTGAAGTAGTTGGAACCGCTTCAACGGAGCCGGTAGTATAATCGTAGACTGGTGGCTCTGGAAGAGAATCAGAAGTGGTTGGAACAGCCTCGACGGAGCCTGTGGTATAATCATAAACTGGCGGCTCTGGAAGGGAGTCCGAGGTGGTCGGAACGGCCTCAATGGAGCTTGAGGTAGTATCATACGAAGGCACCTCTGGAACATAATCCGAAGTGGTTGGGACTGCAGCTACAGAGCTAGAGGTAGTAGTGGTGTCATAGTTAACTGGTGGTGGCTGATTGTACTCGTTGTCGAGATAGTCATAGGCCGCCGAAGCGGAGGAAGTCAAGGCCAAAGCCACGGCGAGATATTCGAAACGCATTTTGAATGTAATTGGTTGAATATATAAAAAATTTGAATTTGAGAGGAAAAAATGATACCAGAACCCAAGCCTGTTATACTGATGTATGAATACTTATTGTATCTCGAATCGAATTGAAGACGCGATATCAAATATGCGTTGTGAAGTGTTGGATCTTTTGTTGGAATGACAATGCGAAAAAGAATGTGTTGGGTTCGAAGTGAACGATGAAGTTGGTGCGAAAGGACCGACGATGTCAAAAAATGAACGAATGAATGGACGCTCAGCGATAAGAAGAGCAGAATGAACGGAAAAGGAAGAGACGCAAAAGGAAAATCACGAACAATCGACAGAGAACAGATTGGAAGCCCAAAGTGTGGTGAGGGAAGGAAAGAAAGAAGATCCAGGTGAAGAGATCGTGGGTGGGTTGAGTATTATATTGGGGTGCCCTACAACCTGAAACGCCCACTGGACCGGGAAGGGTCGATACCCATGAGAGACAAGCCATGGGGAGAGAACAACAAGGCAGCCTATGCAGGCGGTGAGCGGCAGGAACAAAGCTGGGTGTTCACATGGGCCGTTGTCCAAATGAGGTAGCATCTGCCATGCGACACCAATAGGGAAGTGCCTCGAACCTCCTGCCAAGGGTAGAGAGGTTCAGTGCGATGAGCGCACTCCATGCTGTTGGGACAAAGGAAAGGGGAGCCACTCCCTGAGTCGCTCGGTTCATTAGAAAATTAGACAGAAACAACATTTCCAATTCCCTTTGTCTAGGATCGTCTAATTTCCAACTGCTTCTCTGGGTAAGTTTACGCCTGAAGGTGCTGGTCGTAATAAACAGTACTAGTAAGTCTTACTGTTAATCAGCTTTTAATCATCGTGTAACAACAGCCATGGTTGTTTCCCAGGTCTCTTTCGTGTCCTCCTTCTATGGCGGAAACTTACCCCTCCATAGAAGCGATTGGAGTTTAGTAGAACAAAAAAAAAATTTTAAATTTTTTTTTCTTGCCCTTTTCCCAGGAACAGACAAATTTAGCAGCAAAGTCCACCAGTGTCTGTCGGTTACGTCGTGGGCGACCGGGTCCCCATATCACCTGCAGAAGGGGGCTCCCAAGCGTCATAGCCAGCCAATCATATGCGAGGTACTCCCGACCTAACGCGTTTCAGGTTGGGATTCTCCAACAACAAGGGTCATAACCATTGGCCTGTTCTGTCCAACGTTCCAACGTGTTGCCAGTGAGTTCCCCCTTTTTTGCCCTTTCTCCCTTTCGAGCCTCCGTCAAAAGCGGAGCACCAATTGGTCGGGGAAACGATATTTGGGAAGTTCGCTGGAAATTGCGTCTTCCTCGTCTCGCCCAGTGGCGGCGCCCAATTCGATGCCTCTTCACGAGGCGACATCTTGACAGCTCCATATTTGGTCCTTTGAGACTCTTTCCAATTAGCACATTTCATCTGATCGTCATTTGCCCTCTGCGAGAGGGCACTTGATCAAAATCACAAGTCTCCCATTCTCCACAAATTGCTAAAATTATCCTCTCAAAATATATCCTGAAGGGGTTTACGAAGGTCTCCGGCAGGACCTTCTCTGCGGCATCACGTATGGACGGGAACTTTGGTGCCGAGCCCCATGCACAGTGTGACGAGAAAAATTCTATCACTGAGTTTCCATGTCTGAGTGCCCCATGGTTCTCTCTTTAAAAACCTCAAAGCAACAATGAAAAATTCTAAATTACGCTGACAGGCAATATCGTTGTCAATAGTTTAGTCCCTCAGGGTAAGATCTGCATTGAATTAATTGCCCTCCAATCTACGGCTTTTTCGGATGACTGTCGCGCTTACGTACAAAAGTTGGGAAATCTCAAAGGAGATCCCGAGAAGAATCCTTGGGAAGGGTCTAAACCAAAAGAGGCCGCATATTGTCGTGAACAAAGGTAGTCTCGGGGACGCTGGAACAAAGGAACCATACTCATTATCGATACCCAGATGTTCTCAATCTAACTATCCGATTCATACCAACCTTTTAGGGTATATAAATATTCTTCTGAAAATGCGTGGTAGGCTGCAGGTTCGATTATGCGACATGATGCATAACAAACGTGAATAAACAAGCGAATCGGAAGCACATGGGACCTTACGAATGAATTGACGATTGCCAATCAGTGATTTAAGGTGTTCGAGAACCACATTCCCCTTTCAAATTTTATTCGGGACGTTGCAGTGCAATGCGCGAGGAACAAGCCGATTGTCTTTGTTATTTTAGTTTTGACACTCAGCCACCATTTAGGCTTGCAGGTTGACCCTGCAAGAAATTAGCCCTGTTTTAAACACCAAAATCTGGAGAAAGGGATCCACTTTTTCCACCAGACTATTCGTTCCCGAAAGTTAACCAGCTACCGAATCGGAGTTCCCCTATTCCAACAGAAGATTGGCCTTAAATCAATAATATTGTGTGATCGGATTCATAGATTCTACAACACCAAGAGAGTATTAATCTGCGAGGACCCTATATTTTGTGATTTAAGAAATAGTGATTTTACCAGGACCGTATATCGAATTCAGGAGAAATAAACATGCAAAATCGGAAAAAAGGCTTGGTTTGTGTATGCCTTCTTGGCTTCCAACATCCAATTTCCGATCCACGCCGCGAACCGTCTTGATAACGGGACTCAGCAGGAGCAACTCATCCGAGTTGCTAGAATCTATCCCGTGTCTAAGAGTATCAGAATTCCATTACCCACCACTCATTTAGGAAATTTTGTTCTCTAATATAATACGAGGTAACGAGCCGATGCAGTTACCCACAAGCGGCATCTCTCGTAACATCTACAACATGCATAGGCATCTCACTTCCCCGGCCGTGTAGCATATGTATCACTAACAATCCTCAGAATCGGGTCTCGTGTGTCACCTCGGACCTCGCACGATGCAGCCTCTATAAGATGTGAAAGTACTATTGATGGATCTAGCCAACTTGTGCCAATTTGTACGACTCCGAGGGCAACACGAAGGCCTCTACGCAAAACGGAGGGCAGCGTCCATGAGACCAACCTCCACGCCTTAATCTTGTTTCCAAAAAGCTCAATTCCGAATTGACACCTTGGCGGTGAAACACACGTCGACCATCGAGTCTAAACAGAAGTTCTCTGTACCACTTGATGAGTCCCACGAGATTGCGGAGTATTTAGTGTCTCCCAATTTTTAGAGCTGGTTTTCCGATCTAGTTCTCACTCAATAAAGATATTGACACTCTGCGAATACATTGAAATCACCGTTGTCGGCATCTTTTATCAACATGATAGTTCGAGGAGCTAGACTTTAACATTTTTTGTGTAATATATGTACAAGCATCGTCTAGAATATGTAGTTTACAAGAGTTCTGAAGGTACTGCTTAATCAAATCCAGATCTCACATCGCACCCCTATATATATGCGTGCTCCACACCCGCGCGGCAGAATTCACGCTCTAGCCTACCCTTTAGATAACTAAAGACCATAAGATGAGGATTTCCATCTTGACATTATCCTGCTCGCTCCTCTACATTAGCAGCTATGCGCTCCCATCGTCTACGAAAAACCATGGCCCAGGTTTGATTGTGTCTATCTACAAGCCTAGTTCAATAGCTCTCATGGTATCTAATACTTGCGTTTGGTGACATTTAGCTTGCCAGGATCACAGCGACTGCGGCTTCTGTAGCGGATCATGCTTAGGCTATCAGTGCGACTGCCTAGTCGGGGGGAGATACACTCGGGCTAGTGAGGTTGACTCCACCAAGCAAGCCGATATGTGCAGAGACACTAGTGAGTATCCAATTTCTTTCTGCCCTGACGGCAATATTTCAGATCCGTAATTGATGCACGAGCCGTCCAGCATGCTACATCGACTCTCACTGCCAGTCATGCAATGGTTACTGCTATATGTACAAGGAAGGCTCCGCCGGGTATTGTATGCCGAGGGGATCGGGACAGCTCACAATTATGATTGAAGTCAAAATGGCGCCTAAGCAGTCCAAGGACGGGAAGATTCGCTTTGCAATCGAGCAAGAGTTTGTAGATGCGCCCGATTCGCATTTCTTAGCCTCCAACTCTCGTAAATGCAATCGTCGCTGTAAGAACCGTATCTTTTCAACCTCTCACGCGCTTACTTTGAGGCTAACGAGTATTAGTGTGCGGCGCCGGTCGCGGTTATGGAACGCGATTCGGCTAGTATTGGGCATGCAATAAATAGAACATTCATCCGACGTAGCTAGTAGTTGGATTTCATATCAGAAAATAATCATATAGCAGCCAAGCTGATATTGTGGATTTTTTGATCTTGAGCATGCCCGCATAAATCAACTCTACTTTGACGCAGTGCTTGAGCAGCCTTGATTACACATCGTGGTGAATTAAAATCTGTCAGCAAGTGTTAGTTGTATTAGCCTAAGATAGACGCTCTCTTCTAGATAGCCCCGTAATTTCGTACAATCATAATCTCGTGTGCATATGAAAGTTACACGAGAGTTTATATATTCCGTGTTTCACGGCTTGAAGTAACTCGGTATAGAGATGGCCCAATCGGATTACGTTGTATTCTCATGTAGCAATGCTATGGGCAAGGCCAAGGGTATACGCATTTATCTCCGGACCTAGACTAGAGAATATGCTTATTCCTAGGACCAGCCGACACCGTGACTCGAGAGGCTATTCTAAATAGAAGATGCCGGGATGACAAGCCCTTGCACCGGATTTAAGACCAAAAGTCAGTCCATGTGCTTAAATAATGCCTCGGAGCCCTCAGAACGTAAGAAGAGGATAATCTGCGTACCTTGAAGACATCCGCCACATTTTATTTCATTAATATACCCAAACATAAACTAGGATACGCTAATCCACCTATTTTAGATAACAGAGTCAAGAATCCTAATATATCGCCATGAAGCATCTTGCACTCTTTCTATCTACTGTTCTATTTACCAGTCTCGCGACTGCAGCACATCCAGCACTATTACTACAAGATCACGTCACAGAGATAAGCCTGAAACATTTGTTTCACCGAATTAGGACACGAGAACAGAAGTGCGGTTACAAAGGTGCAGGGACTCTGAAATACTTCAAATTTCGGCCAGAGATGGAGATTGATATCTCAGGCTCTTTACATTAGATTTCCCCTGTCTGTCTGTTTTCTATTTATGCCAATCATCTTATAGTTACAGCGGAAGACTTACGGTAGTTGTGAACGGTGTGCTCCGAGGACATAGATTGCCAAGACTGTCAGAGCAGAGGACGTCTGCCTCATACGATCAGTGGCGATAATTTACAAGATTTTGCACGAAGTATGGGGGAAGACAACATAGGTGAGCAACGCTCTAGATTTTTCTCCCGCCGTGGAAACTTGCCATACTTCCATCTCTACTTATATTGCGGGAGATACTCATGCCGCGAACGCTTCGACTAATAATGGCTAGATTGCATAACAAACGGATTCACGAATTTCTGTAGTGGGAAATGTGACAACCGAGTTTTTAGCAGTACATACCGTTCCTGTATTCTAGGATATCGCGGTTTAGGGATGCCGCGCTAAGTCCGACTGAAGACGGGTAAAGATGTATGGTGCGTGTGTTGAGACATCACACGGGTATTCGCCATTATTGTCTCATTCTAATAGAATAGCTTAGTGTCTGCTGCCCTGGCCGGTTTTGGCGAGGAAAGTTAGGACTGCTGCCGTAGGGAGGCGAAGTTATTTAGGAGGACTCCAACATGAAATAGTCGAGCTATAGGGAGCTGTGTATGGATAGGTAGAATAGTTTCGTGTTAATGTTAATAGGGATACATACAAATAATAGAAAGGGACTAGGCTTAAAGTACATGCCAAGAATGCGAGAGAGTGGAGAAGTAGTAAAAAAAAAAGGTTTCGCCGGCTAGGAACAGGGTGGCGCTTCAACGTGACATGAAGGGAAACAAATTAGGGTTCTCTATAAACCTCCAGACTTGAAACAAGTTAAAGTAGGCAAATATCTTCAGAATCGTAATCATAATCATAATCTCATTATCGTCTCGATACCTCCCTAAATGATGTGTCGGCACATGGGAAGTGCTAGAAGCTTCCTGGCTTAGCCTCATTTCATTCTCACCGCCTATTGTTTGAGCAGGTGCAGCTTCCAGTACTACCCTTCCTTCCCGCATCGACACTACTTCCCCTCCTGCCCTGAGGATGCTTATGGCTCTTAACCTCCCCGCTCAGCGTACAGCTCCAGCAGATGACAAAGTAAACGGTCCCGCAGATACATGAGAGCCATTCGCCACAGGCGGCCATGTTGGAATGCTTGATTTCACCAGTACCTCCCTGTGTGTTTTTGGTATGTATGGAGCATTTCTCGCATTGAGAGGCGGCGGCTGTGGATGACGGTGATATCGGTCGGGTGGCGGATGGTTTCAGGATACCGGCCACTTGTGGCTGGCTGATTATTGGCGTAGTCCCGGACATGGTGTTACCGCTGTTAGGATTTGCGCTGGCCAATTTTAATTGAAGTGGATGAAAGACAAACGGTGAGTTCTGATGAGTATTGGCGACGTTACGCTAGGCGTGTTCGATGATGTGACGGTTGGTGGGAAGATTGTAGGCTGAAGGATGGAGGCCCGACGGTCAATCTAGTAGCTGGTTGCTTCCTGCTACGGTGTTGTGTTGTTTTTGTTGCAATTCGGGCGAAGGATTTCGATTACGTACTCGGAAATTTCGGCACGACTAGTCCAAGATGGAACAATGTAAATCTGGTTGCTGGCAATTTGAACTTGCCCAACCTCTATAACGGGACCTTCTCGGGTGGCGACTTAGGGTGGTTTCTTAAGGTGGAAGAACAAGAATGAAATGGCCGCTGGATGCATTCGCTTTGTAGCTGAGTAACTTTTCTTTAAGGTGATAGTATGGCTTGAAAGTACTATCTTTACTTCTAAGGAAATGTAGTCTGGTGCAGCTTTCACAAGAGATGTCTCGTGAACGAACTGGGTTGGGAGAATGGGGTGCAGCGAAAATCTGGGGAAGTCTGGGGAGAGCCAGGAGAGAGATCATCCACGTTTTATATTTACATACCAGCAGGCTGCTCTTTGTGATTATACATGCAGGAATCTCTTATAAAATTTCCTTTTAGGGACGCGGCATTGTACAAGGAAAATTCTGCATGAATTGCAGATTATAGCGCAGGTCTCTCGGTCTTTCTCTGTTTCTGTTTTTTTTTTTTTTTCTTTTGCTCTTGTCCCAAGTCAGCCTTCCCATGGCTGTAGGTTATTGGCTCAAGATGCGGGTTTGTACCCCCACAAATTCGAATCTAGGAGAAACTAAAACAGTTAAAACACTCATTCTAAAAAGATTTCTTCAGACTTTGTGCTTTAGAGAGCTCACACGATTGTATTTGAAAGACGAATTTCAACTCGGCCGGGCGAATGTTTTTGCTTCAACATTTGGCCCCATCTCGATTTGTGGTTTATATTGGTTAGATGCATATGTTGTGTCCAAAACGCGATGCAACTCGTGACTAGCCCCATACAATAACTGGCCAAACTGGGCTGAGAGGAGAGCTGTATCATATCCTTGCTTGCAGCATCTAAGTAGATGTACCAACCCTCAAGTCCTACTCCTCGCATGAGACAGTTGGAAAACTAGGGAAAGGGAGGGAGGGAGGAAGGGAGGATCCGCTAGTGCTACCGAAGCCTCCCCCCGGACTTGGGTTGCTGGTTCTTTGCGGGGTACCGAAACCCGAACACAGCTGCACAGCTTGCGCTTGGGGCTTCAGAGGCATTTACACAAAAATCCCGCCCCCACATACCTGTTGTTCTTACATGCAAAGGCGGTAAGGAATATCATCTGTGGCTGTCGAATGGGGGAAGTCTCTGGAGGATTGTACCCAACCAGGTTTGGTATTTTTGCTCGACAGCTTTAGTTTCGATAGTCTTGTGACCTAAATGTTGAGCTTTAGTTGACTAGAGTAACCCTTGAGCGGCCAGAGTTGCCTTGTCGGCTGAGGTCATGCTCCAGACAACACATCGTACATTGCATTGGGAATCAATGTTGAGTTCTGGCTTATTGGAAGCGACCTATATAGATTCAACTCGGAGAATGGTCGACTATTCTAGGCTGGCTTAGATTAGAAGTAAATAGCATTCTTTACAACGCGGGCTGCGTTCGCGGTTGAGAATTTGAGTATGGTAAAACTTGCAGGCATGTCCTGCAGCCCAACCTGCAGCCACAACCTTCAGGCTGTCGAATCAAAAGCTTAATTTTGTAGGCGGTTGTATTTTGCACCTTGGAATCATCGAGAAAGTATATGCTGTGCCAATGGGTGCCTTGAGAGTCTTTTAGTTAGGATTTTGTTTTCAGTTACCCTATAAACTGAACCCAATCGCTTTGTGAACACATGCCATGAGGTTTATAGGCCAAAAGAGCATGCCGTTTCCCTGATTACTGGGCTAAAATGATTTGAATATGTTGGAATAGCTTCGTTGCCTGCTTTGCCGCTTTAGCTACTAGAGGGCTAGAGGTTTCACCAGGGAAGCAGGTCTTCTTTGCTTGCGCCAATTATTTCTTAATTGGAACGGCTTCGCTTTTGACTTGCACGAACGAGCATTGAAGGCCCTTTTGACGAGATATTAATAAGCCTAACTTGCCTAGTCATTGTCCTAATCCGCCCACATCCGGATCCGCCAGCATGCAACACTTGGGCAATTGGTACCTGTTTCGCATGGACTAATTGTTGGGCGGTGTCTTATAAGATTGTATTTGAGTATATGGGAGGAATACGACATAGATTTGATCGCGAAGGCTAACCTTGGAGGAGAGTCAAATAGGATCGAGTCGTAGGTGATATCGAATCTCTGGTGTTAGGATTGGATTTTGGGTGGCGTCCACGTGACCACATACCCCTTCAGCTGGGCCCAGATTGTTGATTCTGATAAATTGAGAAAGCCATTATAATGCATAAAGTATTATCATGTTACAACAAACTGGCATCTCAGATCGTCCAGTGGTTAAGATACCCGCCTGTCACGCGGGTGACCGGGGTTCGATTCCCCGTCTGAGAGTTCGTCTTTTTTTTGCAATTTTTTGTCAACACTTTAGACGCATATCAAACAGATGCAACACACTCCTTTCTTTCGCCCCCTTCCTCACTCTTTCTCTTTCGTAGTCTATTGAGGGCTGTTGTTTAGATTTTATACGGCAATAGTCCTCACATGTTGAGTATTGCCGGCTCTCTAATATCGACGGTGCGACATTGCTACTTTTACGATTGTGAATTGAAGCGATGAGAAGGGTTAACCAACGGTGCTAGTAATAGCGGCGGGGATTATATGACCTCATCCCGCTCGTATAAACGATATGATGTGGCGGGATCTGCGGCTCTGCACTTACAAAGGCGATTGGTATCTCCGCTCAGTCTCGGGTTTATACGCTCCTATCTGTCGCTTGTCGTATGTATAGTACCTATACCTGCAATTATATATACCGCAATCGCCCTCTTGCCTCTTGATATATTAGATCTAATTAGAATGGCATATGAAGTGTCCAATTCCCAAACCGAAGATAACCCGAGTAGATAAACGGACTCTGCCCCATCTTCGGGGACCTCCTGGGTGATGCGGTCAACATATTGTTCCGGGATTTTTTCCTTCTTGGTTTATTGACGCCTTCGCGGGCAAGTATGACGAAAAGTGAGGGACTAAGAGGAAATATACTCGTATGCTCCTGCGTGTAAATTCCCGCCTCGGCCCTAAAACTCCGCATATATAATGTAAAAACGCCATCTATAACGTTCCCCGCCTTCGAGAGATTGATCTAGGCGCTGTCCTATGCGTCGGAATTCGAGTTAGTTGATTCTCTCGTATACTATTACCCGCGTGTCACCAAGGCCGCTTAGAGCTACAAAGAAGCGGTTATTTCGTCTGTAGCCTCTTGCTTTCCGCTATTGTTCATGTCCTACGAGCTGCGTCTGTCTATCAAAAATAATAGATTGTCGGGCTGATTGACAGCGGTTGCAATACTGAAACGGTACCTATTAGCGCTGGGCAAACGAAATCGGATTTGAGCACAAAATCGTCAAGAACCTCACAAAGCGTCTTTGGCTTTTCTGTATTGGTTGCTCCTGCCGCTCCTACCTTTAACCGGCGATTGATTTTCTGATGCTACTCACATCGTATCCAAATTTATGCTACGAGAAAACATGCATGGTTTATGAGCTGTGTATCATCTCCTACCTCACTTGGAAGCATCTCGGGAGATGGAACGGGTGAGCTGGAAATGCTCTGCAACCTTACTCCGTGATGAGCGGCCGGGATGTGCTTCATGATATGTAGATGACGCCTTTAGTATATAAGCCTGGTGTGTAGTCTCTCCCTGTTGAAGGGTCTTCTCTTCCCTTAAATTTACTTTCGCTCCTTTCCGAATTCCCTGCAGAGGTCCTGCTTTGGAATTTCCTTACATTTTCTCCCCTTAGTCATACGTACTAACGTAACAGATCATTTAAATTTCTCCGAGACTTTGCACGGGGCTCTGTGAAAGCTGGCAAGCAACCAAAATCATGCGAACAAATTTCAGAGGGTCGGCAGCCCTTAAACTGTCTACTCCCTTGTGGATTCAGGGGGCCTTTTCATTTATTGCATTGTTGCTCCTTGGGCTCCAGCCTGCGGCGGGACAGGTAACAGAAACTACAACCGTCTTTGATACACTTTTCATTGAAGAATTTCTCTACGTTACCGCGACAGTGGCGTCATGTCCCTGCGAGAACTCGACACAACTTGAAGAAGCGACGCCCTCGACCTCTTCCTTTACGATCAGCTCCGGTACTGTAGTGGCTATTTCTCTCGCCTTCGCTGCCGGTGGAGACTACTCACTGCAAGTTGGCGCCGATAACCAGCTTGTACTGGGCGATGCCTCTGCAGAACCTGTTGCGGTACTTCTATCTGATGGTCGTATCATCAGCCAGGACGATCCCACTGAGAACTTTTACATTGTACCTGGCTCCAGTTCCGGTGTCCTCCCGGTATACCTGGGCGTGACACCTGCAGGGGGACTAGATATGTCCTTTCAGGAGGGGACAGCTCATCGGGGAAGGAATCTATTTTGGGGATTCAGCCACCCGCTTAAAAGGGATGGTGGGATAGTCATGGCTGTTGACTCCGGCAATGGCCCGCAGACCCTGGGTTGGGCTGCCTGTTCCTCCGGGGGTGGCCAGGAACCCGCTCCAGGAGACGGAGTACAGCTTTATGATCCGGGCGATGCTGTCCTTCCTGCGTCCTGCTTCGCTGGAAGCGCTGTTGCGGCTGCTGTATCGCCTACGTCTTCGTCCACGACATCTGAAACCACAACCAGCTCGGATGCTACCACAACCAGTGAAGAAACCACCTCCACCACCTCCACCTCAGATACCTCGACTAGCTCGGATACCACTACAACCTCTACAACCACTACATCAAGCAGCAGCTCAACAACTAGTAGCTCGAGTAGTTCGAGCAGCTCAATTGTCTCGAGCAGTGTGGAATCGTCTAGCAGCTCTTCATCAAGCCAAAGTTCCTCGTCTTCCGACGTTCCCACATCTTCCGACATTCCCACAACTTCTGACGTTCCCACCTCGCCCGTCGTTCCGACGACCGCAGCTCCAACGACTGCCGCCTCCTCAACCGGAGGAGGTTCCTCATCCCATTCAGGCTCTTCTAGCGGTCCATCTAGTAGCAGTAGCGCTCCCTCTTCTTCTAGCGGTTCGTCGTCGCATTCGTCATCTCATTCATCATCATCTGGCGGCGGCTCTGGTACTAGACGTGCGGTTGGTGATATTCGTACCGACATCGGCCCTCGAAGGTGGACCTAGTGGTAGATTCCTTTCACCCTCGGGCTTTCTCTCTATATCCCTCAAGCCTACATTGGCAGAATTTCCGCGAGCGTGCGTCGGATCATTGCTTTATTTTTTTTTCGTCTCTGCCTAGGAATGAATTGAGTGTGCTTAAGGAGAGAAGGCTTGTTGTCCTAGCTTAAACTGTTAATTTAATTGAAGAAAGAGGTGGCTGTAGTTGGCGTGCATGTGCGCATATGGTTGACTCACCTCAGAGATCTAGCATATCCTACCAATGTTATTATCTATGTTGGCTGAACTTCTAATACTTAAATTTAATATTCTGACAATATAGCATAATAAATTTTGGTTCTCTTTGGAAAATCTGTCGGAATGTTATCTCCTGGTATAGTAGTTGGGTTCATGGAGTAAAGTCCCTGTATTACTCGCGTTCTGACTAATTTAATTGCTCTATCTACGCAATATCGTCAATCGAGACTTCAAATTTCATTGCCATATTTCTCTGGGGGCAATCATACAGTCCGTGCACGTCTACAAAATGAAGGAACTTTAAATTTAAGCCTTAAAATTATCTCTTGAATAAGCCCTGCTATTTAGCTAAAGCGGCACCAACGAAAAACTGTTAAAATAAAGCGCACTGTATATACTCCTATACATAAATATTTCATATTTTCTAACTTCCGCTTCCCTTCTTATGGTTGCTCGCGAGAAACTCAAAGAATCCGCTTCTATTTGTTAGCAATCTAACAATTTCTCCACTGAACAGAATTGGACCAGCTGAGATCTCCCACTCTACTAAAGGCATACATCATCCAATAACTGTGGACATCACGGCTAGTGACACATCTGGAAGCCTTCTTACCACCCGGCAAAGGTCGGTAAATGGTTCCTCTTCTACCATCACCATGTTCTCTCATGCTGCCCCATCCCCTGTAGCTAACCACAAACTCAAACCCATTGCATCGGGTTCCCCTACTCTCCTGATAGTTGAGGGTCATAGGATCGTATCCCCATCTGTTGCCGTATAGGGTGTAGAAAGTTTGGAGCCAGCCCTCGGTTTGCTGCCAGTCATCTTTGAGGCAGATCCAGTTCCAGCATTGGTCGAGGTTGGAGGGAAGACCTTGACGCTTGCTGATGCCGTTCGCTTCGAGGGCTTGGTCGAATTCGGCAAACGCGTCGCGCTTGGAGCCCGTTTTGGCTTGAGCGGGCTCGGTGATGGTTGGGAGGGTGCCGTTTTCGTAGAGCTTGAACATTTCAAGGTCAGCCTCCTCGGTGTGGAGTTTGGCTGCGGTGCGAGCCGGAGAGGCAGCTGTAAGGCCAAGGAAGGTAGTCAGGAGGATAACTGGACTGAACTTCATTTTGATATGGAGGTTCTATAGCTTAAAATGTGAACTTTGAAAAGTAGAGGATAGATTTGATCTATGAGGTGTCTGGGGTTTTTATAGGTGCTTGCAAAATTGCGATAGGCTGCTATAAGGAGGACTTTTGATATCTAAGATTGGTGGGTAGATGATGAGGAAAAAAAGAGGAAGCACAGAGGAAACCAAGGTGGCTTTTATAGACCTTCAATGTCCCCTAAATATTTCTTTTCTAATAAACCATCATGAATCCAACAGCCAGGTGTATTGTTGCCGCAAAAGGATATAGAAACTTGAGCCACGGCGAGCTTTGGACAGCCTCCTGCTCCCCTTGCCAATATGCCATATCCTGCAGGATGCAAAAGCCAATACTCCATGGTAAACAAAGGTTCGCCAAAACCGACTTGGAAGCGTAACCCACTAACCAGAGTTCTTGCTGGTTCCGAACCCCGACCTTCCAGATCTGCTGGGCAGTTCTTCAGCAACATCCCAGTTTGGCCTGCTCTTGCCGAAGAGGCCATCTCCAACAATCTAAGCACCCCTGCTGGTGTGTTGTTGACTCGCTGAGTGGTGTGTGTAACCTTGTTTTCACACATGAACGCCAAGTCTAAGCGCGAACGGGGGGCCTCGGAGGGCGAATATGGGGAAATGACAACGGGGGAAGGTCCCCGAGTTTGCTGCGCCCTTGGGATGCACTTTAAACACTTAAATTTCTCTCAGATCGGCCGGGGTCTTTGTCTTTAGGTTGAAGTTTCTGAGCCCGCTAACTCATGCAGATTTAGGGTCGCACACATTGAAAATTTCTTCAACTCCTTAGAGCTAGCTATAACCTTGTCTTGTACGGTAAGATAAGGTCAAGGACGGTGAGGGAAGCTCCTGAAACTTGTCTCGCGGCTATGCTAAGGAAAATGATGACGCTTGGCGGCTCCTTTTTAAGTATATGTTGGCTTAGGCAGCTTTGGACCTTCCGATAAACGACACATGTTGGCCTGATTGTAAATTCCGAAACCCTTTTTGGTAAAAGGTTCTTTGTACAAATTTGTTGGTGATTACTGAACTGCGAAGAAGTTTAATATCTCGTGATTCAGATATTCGTTTAAGCTTAACCTTGTTCGCCAGTTTACCGAGCATGAATGGCTTCAATATTCTAAACCTTGAGAATAGTTATGGCTTGTACGTTGGTGCCTTGCATTCTTGCGCTGCGCAGATGTCCAATTTCGGCCCTAAGGACGTCAGGGATCTTTGTTTAAGCAAAAGCGGCCAGTTTCAGAGGATAACAATCCATCCTCAATCCTTGTCTCGTACAACTGATCGGTCTACTGGACCACTGTTTTTATCCAATCAAATCTATTATCACCAAAGAAGCTTCTAGTTGGATTATAGGCATCAACAGGCATTAAGCCTCATACGAACATACCACCACAAATTTTCTCTTCACATTGCAGTCACACTTCAAAGAAACCCATTCAATCCTAGCAGTCACGCCAAGGTGGGAGCAAGCTGACGCGAATATAGAGATGGTATACCAGGCTACCAATCGGGGGGGTGTTATAGCTATGAAAGAATAGACAAAATCGAGCGGCGTGTCCGAGCTATATAGCACAACAGCCGGCTAAGCCAAGGACACTTTCCGACCGACTCACAACTAGCTGTGATGAAAACTTGTAGCATTAAGGGAATGTCTATCAGAGTGCGTTTGTTTTCGATTGGGCTACTTTGAGGACTGTAGCCACTCAACTCTTCGAAGTTAAAGTAGTTACTAAGGGTTAATATGAAGTTGAGAAATGCGGAAAAGTGCATAGATTTTGAACGTTGGGTGAATTGTTTTCAATTTAGTGGCTTCTGTTTCTGTTGTACTGTGTTATTGCATCGGGTCTAAACCGTAATATAATAGAACTGTTCACACTCATTTTGTAAAGCTAGACACTGCTAATTGAGTTTCTTCGATGGTCCGAGGGGTGCAATAATAGATGAATCACCCCCGGTAACAGAGTGAGTAGTCTGTGAGATAAGGTAAATCGTAAATGCGGTATCCGTGTTGGCAAATGCAAACTGGCTAACGCCGTATGTGGTCTCTGCTTCATAGGTGTGGGATAATCCGCCGTCTCCTTTAATATACAGCTGCATGATGGAAATTACTTTCTCCTTAACGTTAGGACGGGCTTTGTACATTATATGCGCATGCTAAGCTGGTTTCGACGCTTGCCATCCCGTCTGTATCATTATTAGATCCCAAATACCACACGGTCAACACGAATCGAATCTATGATTAACGCTTCGACCTGTCTTTAAATTGTTCCACATATTTGATATTCGTTTAATACTTTCATGGTTTTGTGGCTGACCATTTATATCAAACTAGAAAGCGGTTAAGCGTAGTTGGAGCCTTACAGTTTTCTTTCTGGTACTTTAGGCCTGTCCCGCTGGGCCAGACTCCTCACTTTGCTGCTGCGTTGCGGGCAAGTTTTGGCCCTGGTTAGAATCCTCTAGCTCTAGAACAATAGACATGGACAAGGTAAAGGTTGAAAAGATATTCATTTTAGAATTTCGATTGACGGCCTGCATGGTGAATTAACTCTGTTCGAACGCAGGTTTGTGTCATATTAATTACAAAAACACTGAGTAATGCTCATACAAAAGGTAAAAACCACTCGAATGCAGAAATAATCTATCCCCGTAAGATGAGATTTAAGACTCAATCCCAGTTTCGAACACATGAAATGGAAAGGGAGAGTCCTTAGGGAGATTTAAACAGTGTGACTAAGCGTCGACCTTCTCTACAACGGCGCTGCTGCCCCTGCCACCCGGCAGACCCTCAGCCCTTGAAGCAGCCAATGTAGCGCCTGGGTTGGCCTCCAACCATTCCTCGTAATCGATAACATCGGCATCGCGTCCCTTTGTCTCAGGTATAAAGAAGAAGGTAATGAACGCACCCAAAAGGTTGCATCCGAAGAAAATCCAGAGGGTGTTTGACAAGCCAATCTTGTATTGAGCTAGGTAATTGAACAAGATGGCAGAGAGGATTGCACCGAGCTTTCCAACAGCAGCGCTGATACCATGAGCAAAGCCACGGACACGAGACGGGAAGACTTCGGCTGGAACGATGAAGGTGGTTGCATTGGGTCCAAAGTTAAAGAAGAATTGAGCAAGGGCGAAGCAGACGAATTTGCCACCAGTTCCAATGTGGTTAAAGTCACCAGCTAAAACACCAAAGAGCAAAGCGGTGATGACGAATCCACCTATCTGGATTGGCTTCCGGCCGATAACTTCTATGAATCCAATTGTGAAGAAATACCCTGGGACATAACCAGCCACCGCAATGATCAAATTTCCAAGAGCATTCTTCATGAGCTTATGGTAGTTATTCTTGCCGGTGGTGAAGCCGATAGCGTTGAGGATAACAGACTGATTTAAATTGATGCCATAAAAAGCTACATCGACCAAAAACCATGACATGGCAGTTCCAAAGAGGATCTTGAAATGGCGCCACTCGGAGAAGTAGACGAAGAAGGTATTGAACTTTGCGTTGTCGACGGAGGAACCGGCAAGGAGGGCAGGCGGGGCAACACCAGTACCAACGGCCATGGAGGCTCTGCGGGTATTGGCCAGAGCCTCCTCGTTATCGGAGTTGCTAACTGACTCCTCAGCGTTCTTCTGCTTTGTGCCGACCTCGTCAACAGCCGTGGAGGAGGAAGAGGTGGAGTTGAGCTCTTGAGACTGGAGAAACTGCTTTCCTTCGGGCATGGTGAGACGGGGCCAGAGAGTGAGGAGGGCTGGGACTATAGCAACCCCCATCTGGATACGCCAGACGGCATCAAGCTGGCCCTCGTGTCCATCAACGTTGAGTGCCTTTTGGAAGCAAGCCAAGACAATAACTGTGACAATGGAACCAGCGAGAGTGCCCCATCCCTGATTGGAGAAGATGAATCCAAGAAGCATACCACGGCGTCGCAAGTGAGTTCTCTCTGAAGTGATGGAAGCGGACATCGGATAATCTCCACCGATGCCGATACCCATCAATACACGGAAGCAGAGAATCCAGACCATCTTGGCGTTTGGTGTTGGGATGCTATTTGGCAGACTGATAACAAGGACCATACCGATGATACATATGATGAGTTCCTTTCCGTAGACAAAGCGACGTCCGAAAGCGTCGCCGAGGAAACCGAACGTAACTTGGCCAATGACATTGCCCATGTTTGCAGCACCGTTAACGCAACCGCGAAGGAAGAAAGGATAAGCGGATGAGCTACCACCCCAGTATTCATCGATCCAGACTGGAGTGACCAGGTTGATAATAAAAAGATCGTACGAGTCGAGGAAGAAACCAACACTACAAGCAATTAATTAGACAATCGTATGGTTTGTGGAGACTAATAATATCTTATTGGTTGGTAGCGTACCCAGCAATCAATAGAAGTTTAAGCTCGTTTCTGGTAAGGAAGCTGAGTCTTCCTCTCAGAGGCTTGTGTTTCTCATACTCTTCCTATATATCATGATAGTTTTGTGTTAACAATGCATTTGCAGGGGACCCAGAATGCAAATAGAGTGAAGAGGAACTAACGAAAGAGACTGGATTGCCGTTCTCATCCACATCGTAACGAGAATAACTCTCGTCGTGCCACTTCATGGTGCCCGATTATATAACAACAATATTTGTGTTGTGGAGTCGAGTGGTACGCTCGAGTTTAAGCTTTTGCTAAGGAATTGACAAGAAATGACCCGAACACTCGGTACCGCTCTATGACGAAAGGTGTACCAGGAGCGGGAAACCAAGAACAAGAAGAAGCGTCGGCAAAGAAAACGACGATTGTTCAGATCTTGTATGACCTAGGTGATAAGAAGGGAAAGGAATAATTTCAAAATTCCAAGATCAAGGAAGGGAATGGGACAGGAGAGGGGAGAGAGTCGGGAGTTTTATACAGTTGGCGTGGATGTTTTGCTTTTGATTCTCTAGCCTCCTCGATGCTGAGAAAAAGAAGGCGGGAATGGAAAAGGTCACCCTTGCCAGCGCAGTTATTGCCTTAAGGTACAGGCCAGAAGGGGGAGAAACATTTTGGAAAAAGCTCCTTTCTTGCGGTGGGCAGTTCGGGGTAGTATTGATAGCTTGTTTGGACGGGGGCACCAGGTCCACGGCTTATTATCACATCGTATCAGTCAGAGTTAACACAAGCCGTAGCTGAAAGAGCAGAAAGAAATTTTTCCTCGAACGCAATTATGCAACCGTTTCTGTATTCGAAATAGCTGAACAGAGAAGACTAGCGTGGACGGTGGCCTGAAATATATTCAAGACACCTCCATCTTGTTCAATATGTCAGCCAGGACATCTGAATGTCCTTTTGTCCATCGTGGCCCTGTTGCATTGTGCGCGCAGATTGTATGCGCATCACGAAGGTACGGAAGAGTCGAGTCTCCACACGGTGATCACCGCCATCTTAGCGGCTGGCCATATACCTGCATGTTTGAAAACTTTAAAAAAGCAATTCACCGATCTCGTTCTAGTATAATCGTAGCTGGAGGTTATTGGCATTTCAGGGAAACTGGTATGAGGGTGCAACTTAAAACAGCAGTTTTCTTTTTTTTTTTTTTTT